>APFE031402035.1:0-18665 GCA_000404065.3 Pinus taeda | reverse complement strand
CATACGAATTCTAAATCATAGGAAAAATAAAAATGTGAGAGAATAACACATAAAACACATATACACAGAGATTTCCTACTAGATCCCAAAACCGGGACTACTAGCTTGATTTTTCATTATGTTCCTTTCAATGTTACAATACATATTTATACATGCTGAAACATCCAATACCATGGACCGAAAAACATCCCATCCAAAACCATGGACCGAAAACCATAGGTAGGTTTGCCCAACCTGATATAGGGTCCAAAAAAAAATTTCCTGGGGTGCTGCCCCGGACCCCGTACAGGGGGGCTACCCTCCCCCCTCAAACCCCCCAGACAGGGGGCTACTGTACCCCCTGTGACCCCCACGCTGCACAATTGGTGCAATGCAGGGGGGGCTCCGCCCCCCCTCTAACCCCCCGGTTCACTACCTGGGCTAGTCGTGGAAAGAATATAACACAACCCAACACATACATCCATCTCCTAACCAACTGGGGATATACCAAGTTTGACTCATCCACCCAACCAAGTGGGTATATACCAAATGTTTATACATGTCAAAACAACAACATTACATCATCCATCCCGTGCATAGTGGGGAAACAAAATAGGTCGTTTCATGACCTTGAAACTAAAAGATATACATGACCTAGAGACCAAATATCTAAAACAAGACTATGATAGTTATCAACAACTACCATCAGCAACATCTGTCAATCACCATCCAGACTAGCAACCATGATCTCCCACTGAACCTGTTCCACCTGAATAAAAAACAACTGTGAATTTGTACCAAGATCATCTAAGATAATGCTAATAATGCATTACTATAAGTATATGCTCCCCCTGAAACTGTGCCAGATGATCACTGTCAGACCCATATCAGACTCCTTTCGTCCACTAATTTTCTTCAAACCAACATATACGTGACTGTATCCAAAGAAACTGGTGTATGTATGCGGATATGCTTTATGAAACTCACGTACGACCACTTTTCTCTGAAATAGATAGGTTTTAACAACAAAATGATGCATCAACTACTCCCAGCTTCTATCTGAGATATTCAAATGTCTCTCTGGGTAGTGGTTTGGTGAATATATCAGCAACCTATTCTTTGGAGGGAACAGACTCCAATTTGACCTTTTGTTCAAGCACTTGTTCACATAGAAAATGATATTTGATGGGTATGTGCTTAGTCTTGGAATGCATGAATAGATTATTTGAAATGCTAATTGCACTTGTATTATCACATAGAATGGAGATGGGTGGAGTACATGTGATTTGAATGTCTTGCAATGTTTTTATCATCCAAAGGAGTTGTGTGCAGCAAGATGCAACAACCACATATTCTGCTTCAGCTATAGATAATGAAATTGAACTTTGTTTCTTGCTAAACCAAGACATTAATCTGGAACCCATATAGAATGCACCACCACTAGTGCTTTTTCTATCATCCGCGCTTCCTGCCCAATCTACATCTCTATATGCATCAAGTGTAAGATATGTATCCCTAGGATACCATAAACCAAAATTCTGAGTTCCTTGAAGATATTTGAAGATCATTTTGACTGCCTGAAGGTGTGATTCCTTTGGATTTGCTTGGAATATTCCACTATTCCCACTGCATGCATGACGTCTGGTCGGGTACCTATTAGATAAAACAAACCGCCAATCATGGATTTGTAGGTTGGTTGATGTACTACTGTTGATTCATCATTTGAGCTTAGACTGCATCCTGTTATCATGGGGGTACATACTAGTTTAGAATCTTCCATGACATATTTTTTCAAGATCTACTTGAGATACTTGGTTTGAGATAGAAAAATACCATCTTTATTTTGTTAAACTTGTAGGCCAAGAAAATATGTGAGCTCACCAAGCAGGGACATTTCAAATTCTTGCTGCACTACCAAAGCAAAGTTTTGACTCATGGCTTCTTCATTGCTACCAAAAATGATATCATCAACATACACTACAAATATTAGCAATTTATCATTATCAATCTTTGCATATAGATTTCTATCAGCTAATCCTTTTGAAAAACCTTGTTGATGGAAGTATTTGTCAAGACGGTAATACCAGGTCCTTGGAGCTTGTTTTAGACCATAGAGAGCCTTTATGAGTCGGCATACAAGTTTTGGATCATTTCCAATGATGAATCCGTCTGGTTGCTCAATATATACCTCTTCTTCTAAGTCTCCATTAAGAAAGGCATATTTTACATTCATTTGGTATACTTTGAATTTATGAAAGCTAGAAAGAGCAAGGAACATTCTTGTGGCTTCAAGTCTAGCAACAGGTGCAAAAGTTTATTCAAAATCTATGCCTTCTTGTTTAGCATATCCTTTACAAACAAGTTTGGCCTTGTTTATGATAACTTCACCATTTTTATTCAGCTTGTCTTTAAATATCCATTTGGTTCCTATGATATTCTTATCATAAGGTCTAGGAACTAATTCCTAAGTATTATTCTTTTCAATTTGCTCAAGTTTTTCATTCAGGGCCTTGATGTAACATTCATCTTTGCATGTTTCATTTACATTTTGAGGTTTGATGGAGTAAAGCAATGCTAGATAGCTTGAAGCTTCTGTAATAGTTCTTCTTGTCTACACACCTACCTCTTTCTATCCCAAAATTTGAGTCTCTGGATGATTTTTTTGAACATACCTAGATGGAGTCTTTTCTTCTACCATTATCTATTCTTCTGGTGCTTCATTGTTTTCTTCTTCTTTAGAATTAGTCTGATTTGATGTGGAAGGATAATCCTCATCTTCTTCACACTCTTTGGTTTTTACCTGCTTTGGATTTTTTCCTGCTTCATCAACCACAACATCAATAATTTCAATAATTTTCCCAAGTCTTTTATTATAACACTTATATCCTTTACTTCGGGAAGAGTAACCAAGGAGAATGCCTTCATATGCTCTAGGTTCAAACTCTCCAAGTTTTTCATCAGTCCTTTTGATGTAACATTTGCTTCCAAAAATTTTGAAGTATTTTACAGTAGGAGTCTTACCATACCAAAGTTCATGTGGAGTTTGAGTGATGTTCACTCGAATGTTTGCTTTGTTGAGGATAGTGATGGCAGCAAATGCAACTTCACCCCAGAAGGTTGCAGGAGTTATAGACTCATCTAGCATGGCAAGATCCATTTGTTGAATAGTTTTGTTCATCCTTTCTACCACTCCATTTTGCTGAGGAGTCCTTGCAGTGGAGAATTCTCTTTTTATTCCATGTTCTTCACAAAAGTTGAAGAATTCATCCGAGGTAATTTCCCCTCCTCGATCAGATCTGAGGCATTTGATTTTTCAATCTGATTCATTTTCAACCAAATCTTTGAAGTATTTGAACTTTTCAAATGCCTCATCTTTATGCTTTAGAAGTCCTGTCCAACACATTCTGGAAAAATCGTCAATGAACAATATAAAATATTCTTCTCCACAAGGTGACTTTTTCCTTGATGGTCCACATAAATCAGTATGAACAAGTTCAAGAGGCTTACTAGTTGATCCTTACTTTTTAGGGAAATGTGCTCTAGCTTTCTTACCAAATTGACATGATTTGCATATTGTATTTTCTAGAATGTTGATATCTGGAAGATCACGAACAACCTGGTATCTGCATGCTTTTCTTATTTGAGGGAAGCTTAGATGCCCCAGTGTTTTGTGCCATAGCTAGTGTTCATCATTTTTTCCTGGATAGCATTGTTGTTGTCCTCCCTTGAGTATGTACAAGTTGTTTGGAATTCTTACACCTTTGATCACCATTTCTCCTATATCAAGCTCACGAACAACACATCCATTTGATCGAAATACTACTTCATTTCCTTGATCACACATTTGACTGACACTTAACAGGTTATGCTTAATACCATCAACATACATAACATTCATAGCTTTAACCTTTTCTTTTAAGAGAACAGAGCCTTTACCTTTTATGATAGCAGGAGTGCCATTTCCAAATGAGACCTTCTTTTCCTTTTCTAAGGCATTAAATGACTGAAGTTTTTCTTTGTCATTTGTCATGTGTTTTGAGCATCCACTGTTGATATACAACTGATTTTCTTGTCCTTCTGCATACAAGGCTATACCACATCTTTCTAGCTGTGACTCTTTCCTTTTCCATATTTTGGGACTTAATGCAGTTTTCTCTTTCTGAGATGTTTGCCAAAATTTACTCTTGCATTCAGATTCTTCATGACCGAAGTTGTTACAGATAGAGCATTCTATTTCATTTTCAAGAAGAGAAAAGTTATTGTAAGTTCGTTTCCTGATCCCTGCCACATTCCTTTGATTTCGTGCTTCTCTAGTCATGATTGTCTTGTAAGCAACACATTGAGCAGCTTTGTGTCCAAAGTTATGACATGAGAAACATTGGCCATTAAAGAAGTTTCTGTGATTATTGAATCTACTGACCTAGTGATTGTAGTTTCTACTGATATTCATTCTTGAAGAATATTGAGTATGATTTACCTGAGGTTTGTAGCTTCTATTCATCCTTGAAGTAAATTGAGCCTGATTTACCTGAAGGTCTTTTTTTGCCTTTGCTGATGACTGTCAATTTGTTCACTGCTCTTTGCAGCATTGAGATAGCTTTTAGTGGAGGTTGACGGCTTCAGTGATTGAGATGCTTCTTCAGTATATCAAAGACCTGTCTTTATCAGAGGAGAATGCTGCACTTTGATAATTTCATTTAATTTTTCTGATCCTTTAGCAAATCTAAGATTGAGATCTTTTGTTTTCTCAATATCCTTTCTTAAACCCACAATTTCACATTCTAGTTTTTCATTGTGTTTTTATCTTTCAACAAGTTGGAATGTTAGAATATCTATAATCATATTCTTTTCTTCTAAATAGACTTTGAGTTTAGATATTTCTTCATAAAGTTCATCTTCATCTAAAGCATCCAAGAAATCATCATCTTCAAAAGCCATTAGAAGTCTATAGTCCTTACTATTTTCATATTCATCACTATTTGATAAACCATCACTATCTTCATGAGTATAGTAGCTCTTCTTACTTACACTTTGTTTTCTATTCCATTTTTCTGATTCCTTACCTTTATCAAGCTTACCTTTATGAGGACATTTGGCAGCATAATGACTGACTCTTCTACAAGAAAAACATTTGAAAGGTAGTTTACCTCTGAATCTCCCAGAACCTCGTTGAAGGTTCTTGACAAAGTTTGCTTCTTCTTCTCCTTCTGAAATATGTCCCGATTCATGGAATTCTTCTCTTCCTAAAGCTTTGAATGTGACTTCTCTCATATCTGATGGACCTCCTTTTCTCATTTCGAAAGCAGTTAAGATTCCATGAAACTGTGTCATAGCAATAGTCTAAAGATCCTTCTTTTCTTCTATGGTAGACACTTTTGATTCAAACTTAGTAGACAAGGATCTTAAAACCTTTTCAACTAAAGTAACTTCTTTTATCTCTTCACCCAAGTTCTTCATGCAATTAAAAATCTCATCTATACGTAAGAAGTAACTAGTGATACTTTCATCATTGTGCATTTTGAGTGTTTCATATTGAATGTTGAGAGATTGCAGTTTTGCACGTTTTACCTGATTGTCTCCTTCATAGCTTAGAATGATATTGTCCCATATTTCTTTGGTGGTTTTGAGCTGCATAACTTTGACAAATTTTGATTATGACAGGCTCGCTAATAATGTATTGACTACCTTGGCATTGGTTTCATATTGCTTCTTACCTGCCGTATCTATAGGAATTGCTAATGGAAAAGTATATTCTCCTTCCATGATTTCCCAGACATCTGTTCCAAGACATTGAAGATAGGTTGTAGTCCTTACCTTCCAATAAACGAAGTTGCTTCCATCAAAGATTGGTGGTCTAATGGATCCCTCTCTTTCATAGTTACTGATGATGATAGATATTCCTTCAAGCGATCAAGCTTCTTCAGAAGGACCTGCTCTGATAGCAAATGTTGGAAAGAATACTGAGAGGGTTGGGGGAGGGGGGGGGGTGAATTAGTATTAGCAAGTCAATAATATTTCATTTTCATAATCAGATTCATATACGCTACTTTATTTAATGGATCTTGCGTGTATACACAACTGTATTAAAGGCAACTAGCGTATATCCTGCAAACTTATGATTCAGTTAATTTATCATATGTTGATCTTTACTCAGTGCATCAAAGCCATATAAATAGTAACCAGGTGCAGTAAAATAGAACAAACAATCACACACACATGAACACAAGATATAAGGTGGAAACCCAATGTGGGTGAAAACCACCTGCTGCAATCGTCTCTATCTTCTTTTAATAAGAAACTTCTTTTTACAATTTTTATACTGGTACAATCTTATACCGGTACGTAGGCTTCTACCTGTAGAAGGCTACAACCTTCTCTCGTTCTCTAGCTTCTCCTGGAAGGGAGCTACAACCCCCTAGCCCACCTGCTGCAATCGTCTCTATCTTCTTTTAATAAGAAACTTCTTTTTACAATTTTTATACTGGTACAATCTTATACCGGTACGTAGGCTTCTACCTGTAGAAGGCTACAACCTTCTCTCGTTCTCTAGCTTCTCCTGGAAGGGAGCTACAACCCCCTAGCTCTTGTAGTAGCTGATATGTTTACTAGTACGTAGGTGCCAACCTACAGAAAGCTACAACCTTCTCTTTTCTTCAAGGGACCACGTTTCATAAATTTTCAGACTAGATCCATCAGTAACATCAATCAAACATCAAATATATCTGCATCAATCAATCTCCTTTGCACAAACCAAAACTGAGTCAATCAATTACTTCCCAGAATGCTATAACCAAAATATAGAAAGAGTAACTAGAACTCATGTTAGAACCCAGAACACTGCAACAACAAACAGAAGTAGCTAAAGCATATTTTATTAGGTATACACTACTTCAATGTGTCAAACCTACGTACATACGGCATTTTCTCAAGGCGACCTTGCATATACGCTGTTTTGATATGCAGAACCAGTGTGTATACGTTCCTTTGCTAACGTGAACCTGCATACAGATCAATAAATGACGATTTAAACATTACAACAATTCCAGACATCAGTTATACCCAAATCATCATATTTATAGATTACAACATGCGCCAGTTAGATAAGAAATCAAAACCACACAAAGATACTTCTCTTAAAACCTTAATATCTTGACCCATCAATAGAACTTATATGTCATCAAGCACTCAAGTTCATCCTTGATCCAGATCCAGCTATGCACCATAACCTAATAACCTGTATTCTAGATCTTGCTCTTCATTAGATATTCAATTCATGAGTGCCTTTGCCTAATGATCTTCTCCTCCTTTTATATTCTTAGGCCTTACTCAATACCATGGTCCAAAACCACTTAGAATCAATACCTTGGACCAAATACCTGGGGTCAACACTTCGAACAAGATAACTTGGACCAATACCATAGATCAAAATACCATGGAACAAATACCACGGACCAAAACTAAGTTTTCCAACATGTACTCGCCTTTCCTTCTGTGAAAGTGTGTGTATATGCTATACGTGCCTTTTGGTCTTCGAACCCACGTCTACATGCGGTTTGGTCAATGGGGAACCTGCGTATACCTTTCTTTCTTCATTCTGTGAGCCTGAACTGTGATATGTCATCTAAGTGAGTTGCCATCAAGGACAATACCTGTGTCATAGTGCAAAATCTGTATCATAATTCCAACAACGTTACTGTCATTCAATAAGGATTGTAGCTTTCTTCTGATTTTTTTTGCGTTTCATTTGAAGTTGTGACTGCAAAAATATATGGTTCCTTCTTAGGGAAGAAAATGGGTATTGAATAACTAAATTTTAATTGAATAATTGGAAGTTAGTGATTATTTTTTATGATTTAATAGTGGCTATACAAATATAGAAAAACAATAATATATTGATTATAACATATTGGAATGCTTATAGTTTTCATAACTAGAATGAACCCACTTTTTCTTTTAGCAACCATTGGGATTTTGTGGAGAAAATTGTGAGAATTGTATCGATGAATTTGGATGAGGGATCATCAATTGACACCAAATGTCTAGTCACTGTCGAGCAGACTCCTAAGCACCTGAGCTAGATGATGATAGGTTAGATCTAATCGAGTTGTTTCAGGTGTATGGGCCAGCTGTAAGCAATTTGTGTGAGGTGGATAAGGATGGGATGCCCATTTGTGGGATGCTTGAGTGGGATAAGGATGGGTTAGCTCTAATCAAGGATGAATTTGGAAATCCCTTACATTTCGTTGTGTAACAGT
Source organism: Pinus taeda (assembly GCA_000404065.3). Taxonomy (NCBI): domain Eukaryota; kingdom Viridiplantae; phylum Streptophyta; class Pinopsida; order Pinales; family Pinaceae; genus Pinus; species Pinus taeda. The sequence goes on along the minus strand of APFE031402035.1, from coordinate 10,431 downwards.
GTAATAGGCAACACTTTTCCATTTTCATGGAGACGATGACATGTTTCGGAAAGGTAAGGAAGCGAAGGATAGGAGTCTTAACCTTATCATAATCAATGTGTTACAATCCCTTGTTTAGTTTAGGTTGCTTAAAAAGTCAACAACTCATTAGTGGAAGTGTTTAGTCATCGTGGTTACATGTTTTCTTTATATTTAATATTTCAAAGAAAATAGAAAAGTTATTTTACTATTTTTTTTTTGTAAACATGATAGAGCTCTCTATATTTACTATTTCAGAAAAAATTTACAATCATGTCCCCCTATCTGGTCACCTGCCTCGAGGAAACCAGGTGACCATCGGTCAACATTGTATCCATTCCAAAATTTGAATAATTTTAGCAAAAAACACCTACTTCTTGAGAGCTTATCCCTATTGTCTTTACATGACATATCAAAATTCCTCATTTTCTTCATTTTACTAACATTCAAAGATAAACAACAAAATAAACTATTCCTCATCAGAGGATGTTATCTAAACTGAAGCCTTCACATCGAAACTTGGTGCCTTCACCCCAAGGCCTGGAAGCTCAAGACCCTGAGATAACTTCCACTTTATCTCGGACAGTGTCTACTCAATCCAACCCAAAGCAAGATTATTCTTGTAGGTTTGGATTTTTATAGTCGCCAGGTCTTTCAGAATTTCTGCCCAGACAGATTCTGGCTCCTTCCTCCTTTCCTGCTTATCCAGGACTTCCCCTTCCATGTGTTCCTAATGGAGTGTCATGGATCTAGCTACGACATGCTTCATAATCCAATATTGTTGCAGGGTCTTTTTGAAGAGCGATTGCCTATCGTTTGTCATTCCCGAGTCCTGCAGCAGCCCTTCCCATTCATCCATGGGTAAATCTCTACCCCTGAGGTTATTTCTCAAATCTCATTCCCAACTCCATATTTGTTCTCTAACCTCCTTCGAGTTGCCCTCCATGTATGAATCGATTATTTTCTTCATTTTCTCTTCTTGCAGCTTCCTGCCTCTTTTCTTCCCTGCGTTGTTGGTGCCTTCTTCTTTTTTCATTGTCCTTTTGCTACAGCTAGGAGCCATTCTTCTTTTCGTCTGTTCCTTAGCTCCCTTTGCCTATAACTGTTCATTTTGGTTTGCAGTTGCTCCCTTTCCTTGGGTAATACCTCTCACAGAATAAGCATTGACGTCAGTGTTATCAATTTTGATTTTATTTTTATCCCTGGTATTTCTCCCCCCTCTCTTCTTGGTTTCTCTCCGGTAGTTTCCTTCCCTCTGAGGTTCCACCCTTTGATTTCCTTCCCATTTATACACTATTATAGCCTCTCTAATTCGTTTGGTTTTGGAATACCCTGTTTTACCCTGACGTGCACTATGCATGCTGAAGTCCTTTTCCTGAGTCAAAAGCTTAGTCTTTCTCAAGAGGTCGCACCTCTCATTAATTGGGTTACATGCCCCTTTCCCAGTTTTAGCTTTCTCAGTGATGTTAGCCATATCCTGGCTATTTACAGTTTCGCCCCTCACCATGAGGTGCCACTCATTCCTCCCTGGATTTTGGGTTTTCCCATCCCCTTTGTCGTTATTCAACATGACACGCAACCTTGCTAGACTGTTGATAGCTAGGACGTTGCTTTTACTGTGGGGATCCTGCAATTTTGGGCCCTACGAGTCCTTTCTCTCCCTCGCCTTACCCTTACTTTTATCCTTCTTTTTAGCCTTGGCCCCTAGGGATTCCTCATTGTGAGCTTCTTTCTTATCTCTACAATATCTACCATAGTTTCTGTTATCTACCCAGAGTTGCATAACATTTTTAATACCTATTCTATATATCCTACTAGTTATATCTTCACAGGATGGGGGAGGAGGTTTCACATACCCTTTTACCTCCCTTCGCTTCGCTGTCTCCTTCGGCTCTCACTTTTTGTCTGTCCTTTTGAGTTCGCCACCTTTCTCCTTGCTTTTCCATATGCAATGTGCGTGTTTTTCCTTTTCCTTAGGCTTTATCCCTTTGTCATTTTCCTTCCGTAGTTTTACCACCAGCTGTCCTCCCTTCCCTCCTTCCTTGGCCCGCCTCCCTTCCCCCCTGCCTTGGGATGATACCCACCTGTCCTATTCGTCGTCCTTCATTAATTACCTTCCTCCCTCGGCTGCTCTTGTCATCCATTTGATAACTCTGCTCTGCCATTTGATGCTAGATTGCTGTTGAACCTCGAACTTGTTGTCCTACCCTCCCTTCTTCCATTCCTTTCCATCTCTGCCCCCAATCTCTCCGGGCCTATCCTTCCTCTACCTCCCTCCGTCATCTGACTTAGCTCTGTCCTTTCATCTGTCCTTTGCTGTTCCATGTCTAATTTTTTCTGTCCCACTTGCTTCTGCTCTTGTCCTTCGTCACACTCATCACCTCTAAGCGAATTCTCTAGATGCTCACCTTGTCATTTGTCTTCTTTTGTTTCCTAGATCAATTGTCTCATTTCCTCTTTCTACTGGAGCTCTTTCACTCTCACGTCCCACTACTGCTCTCTGTTCTGGCATCCCCAATTCACAAGGAGATCAGCCAGAGCATTTCCTTTCCATTTCACATGGGTCAATATGATATAAGCAACATTCCTCAGTTGTTGGCTTATTTCGGTTATTACCCATGCCATTTGCCAACTTTTGCTTAATTTTTCAGCTGGTATACCGTGCTAGATTTTTCTGAGTGTTTCTATCACTAGCAGTGAGTTACCTTCAATCTGCAGGCTTTGGTATCCTTCCCTAACCGCAATTGTTAATCCCCTGTTTAACGTGTGGAATTCTGCCTCATTATTGGTGGCAATTCCATAGTTCATTGCATAGAATCTTCTAATATCCCCTTCGTCGTTTCTGAATATCCCTCCTATTCCAGCCTCCCCAGGGTTGCCTTTCACCATGCCATTGAATTTTAGCATAGTGAAACCCTATGGCGGGTTCCTATAGCTTTCTTCAGCTCCTGCGTTGCCTAACTTGTGTTCCTTCCCTATCTTGTTTGTGGTTTTTTCTTTGATTTGCAGGCGGTTCATGATGCGGGTCTCTATTGCCTCCGTTTTCTAGTCTTCCTCGTTCCAATTTTCAAGGATTATTGTTTCTCTTATGTTTTTCATGGTTTGGCTCCATATTTCCTCTTTGGCTTTTCTTTCTTCTCTGAATATCACCCAGTTTCTTGCCTTCCATATGTTCCACAGGAGGAAACCGATGGACAGATTCCAAGCACGGTTCAATATTGTGTTGTTGTATGGCTTGCTGCTCCATCTCTCTATTGAAGTTCTTATGCTGCCTATGTTCCTGTCAGTGATCTCAAAGAGCTGATAGTGATTTCGCCATAGGTTGTTGCTGACATTGTAGGAGTTTGCAACGTGCTCCATGGTTTCTTCTTCATTTTGGCACAGAGCGCAACAAAAAGGTCCATGAGTCCCCTTCCTTCTCAGTTGGTCCTAGGTTAAGGTGCGCCCGTGCATCACTGTCCAGGTAAAAAATGCCACTTTTGGCCAGGTTTTTAACTGCCATATTCTATTCCATTTTTTTATGTCTTTGTTTCATGTTCTTCCTGCCTTTATATGATATCATTCTAAGATGGTAAACATGCATTTTATGCGTTCACCCCATCTTATTATATGTGGTCCTTCTTTGAATGCAATTTTCCTTGTTTCCATTTCTTTCTGGTAATGTATCCATTGTTCTGTATTTGGTGCTTTGGGCCAATCGCTCTTCATTTTCCATTTCCTCTAGTACCGGTCCTGTTCCGATACCCAGTGATTTCTAACTGCATCTTCCACCATTTGGTTAGTGTACTGTTGGATGTCTTGGAGTTGAGGTTCCTGATTAAGGGCTCCTCGTTGTTGCCACACCTCTTGCCAAAATTTTGCTTTATCCCCCTCTCTAATTTCCCAAAAAATGTATTCTCTTATTAGGTCCCTGTTAAGTCTTGCAAGGTTCTAGATGGCTGAACCTTTCTTTTTTGATTGGTTTTGGAGTTTGCCTTTAGGTGACCTTGCCATCTCGTATTTCTTTTCCCATAATGATTTCCATAGGTCCTCCCCTCCTTGAATCCACCTCCACCATAATTTCGTACCCATAACTTGGTTTAAAATATAGGGGTGTCTTAGCCCTAAGCCCCCTTCCGTAATAGATTTTCTTAGCCATGTCCATGAGAGCAAAGCCCACTCTTTTGTTTTGTTTGTACCTTGCCATAGAATTTTTTTGAAAATTTCTACCATTTTCTGACATATGGTTTTAGGAATCGCTTAACTAGCCATTTGATAAATTGGTATAGCTTGGAGTACTGCCTTCAGGAGGACTAGTTGACTTGGTATATTTAGCATTCTAAACGTCCAATTGTCCATTCTTTTTTGAATTTTCCCTATCATGCCTTTCCAATTCTCTATTTTGTTCTGTTTATCACTCAGCTGTACTCCCATGTATTTCGTTGGGAGCTTTCCAATTCTAAACCCAATTATTCTAGATAAGAATGCTTGAGCCATCATTGGGGTGTTAAAGAAAAAAAATTTTATTTTATCTTTTTTTTTTTTTAATTCTGTTCCTGATGTGTCTGCGAATTCCTCTAGGATTTGCGCTAGTTTCTTAGCTTCCTTCAGATTTGCTTAGCTGTACATCATTACACCATCTACAAATTGTTGATGTGTAATGGTTAAATCTTCCCCCCATAATCTGAGACCTTTAAGTTCCCCGCTGCTTACTCTTGCTTGTATTAATCTACCTAACCATCTGCTGCTATTATAGACAAAAAAAGTGACAGTGGGTCTCCTTGCCTGAGTCCTCGGGAAGGTTTAAATGTTTCTGTTGGAGTTCCATTCAACAGTATGGACATGCTTGGAGTGGATACCATTGACATTATCCATGTTTTCCATCTATCATCAAACCCGTATGCTTTTAGGATGCTTTGGAGGTATTCCCAGCTGAGTTTGTCGTATGCTTTTGCTAAGTCTAGTTTGATCATCATTCCTTTATTTTGTAACTTCTTTAATGAATGTATTGCGTCTTGAGTGACTATAATCCCATACACTATCTGCCTTACTTTCACAAACCCTATTTGTTCTTTTTCAATCAATTCTAGAAGTATTGGTTGTAATCATTTTACCATTATGGTTGCTAGAATTTTGTAGATTACATTGCACAGGGCTATTGGTCTAAAGCCATGAGGTTCATCAACCTTTTCCACCTTTGGAATTAATGCTAGAAAAGTTTCATTCCATGTTGGGTGCATTCTTTTATTACATCTTGATTCTTCCACTACATTTACAATGTCTTGTTTCATAAAGCTGCATGTTGCTTGGATGAATTCTACTGTAAATCCATCCAGGCTTGGGGCTTTGTTCTTGGCCATTGTCTTCACTATCTCCTCGACCTCTTTTTCAGTGATTACCCTTAGGAGGGCCACATTTTCATCTCTGTTGACTTTTTTAGGAATGTATTGACTTATTTTTGTTATCTCCTCTTCTCTATTACTTTGTGTCTCCATCAATATACCTTTAAAGTGGTGAATCAATAAATTTTCCATTTCCTCTTTCTGAGTGACCTATTACCTTGGGTATTTTTTAGAGAGAAAATTTTGTTTGGTTTCCTATGTTGCTACATGGCTTTGTGGAAGAATTTTGTATTCCTTTCCCCCTCTTTCAGCCACTATAATCTTGACTTTTGCCTCCATAGAATTTCCTCATGTTTTCTTCTTTCCTCAAATCTAATTAGCACCCCTCCTTCTTCCTGTGCTAGCTCCTCTATTCTCCCTTCTTCTATTATTTTTTGTTGTATCCTTTTCATGTATATTTGGAGCTTTTCTTGGTCCTGTTGGATGTTGCCAAATTCTTCTCGATTCCATTTCTTGATTTTTCCTTTTAGCTCCTTTAATATTAATTAGAGTGTGTGCATCTTGTTTTTTCCTTTTATTTCCTCTTCATTGCTTTGCCACCAGTTTTCCATTTTTTCTATGAAGGTTGGATCTCGCAGTCATAAGGCTTCAAACCTAAATGGTCTGTGATGGTTTTGATTATTCATGGTGATTTCAAGTTTTATCAGCCAGTGGTCTAATCCTTGGCATGGTGGGATGGTTGCTTCATAGACTATGTCTTTCCCAAGAAAGTGTTCCATTGCTAGGAACTATTGTGGCCACCAACAACCCCCCTCCTTATGAAATGTTATTGCTAACACTAAATAAGTGGGGACCCTTAGTTATTAAATCCAAAGAAGTTAAAGTAGCGTTTACATTTCTTTTTCACAAATAAAGTTACCATCATAAGCTTAGGAAGCCCTCTTGGAAACTCTTAGAATCTAAGTTTATGATAAGGTAAAAATTATCTTATCAAGGGAAATCACATCGCAAGAAAATAGCGGGATGCCACCTCACAAACACAATCCTAATATTCACAAGATAACGATAATGACCAAATATCACATCGCATTCAACATAACTTACTTAAAACACTTCAAAAAATCTGCCAATGTGCGATGGCGCCGATCGCAAGATCGCATCTCGCAAGGAACAAGTTAACAAAAAATTGTCATACATAATATTCCTGCGATCTGCGATATTATGATTCTGTGATATTGCGATATTGCAATTTTGCGATTTTGCGATCTGCGATGTTGCGATAGCAAATCGCAAAATCACTCCATCGCAAATCTTTCGGACTCATTATTCAAGAAAAGTAGTTTCTATAAGCTGACAAATGGTTATGCGCTTTAAATGTAAATAAAAGAGTTAGCTGTCAGTTATTAATAGAATATGGGTGCGTGTTCTTCAAAGAACGTTTTATGTAAGGTGGTATATTTGGTATGTTTGCAGCATTTAAAACTTTCCCATCACGCTTCCTTTTCATTCAATTTCACCTCACTTGTGAATTGCAGGCATGGAGAGCAGAGGACTATACAAGACAATACACAGGCTGAAATGGGAAAGAAAAGCAAAGCCCCGAGCTCCGAAGAAGAGAAAATGGTGCCTTTGTATACAGACACGGCTTTCAACAGAGACGCGGGAATAGCTACGTGGGAAGGCATGTATAACATGCTCGAAGAGGAGAATCCCAGATTAATGGAGGTTACAGCTGTCGCAGGCTCAGAAAGCTCTTTTGAAGCATCCCTCGCAGAGCTAGCCTGCTTATTTTACATCGGATAGGAGCGAGGCCAAGAATGCTCCCATACACGAACATGTTCAAATGGATATTGGATACCGCAGAAATAAAAAATAGACAGTTCAAATTTCATGGTCAAGGACTCATTGGTTCATTCGCTACGCAGGATTTAAAGCTTATGTATCATCTACCTGAGCCACAGGCAATCTACAATAGACAGTTTACAGAGAAATTTGTAAAAGAAAATCTGGACCTGGTAGAAACTACCAAAGATTGGTCTAGGAGAGATGAGCCGTTGAAGAAAGATAAACACTGTATGTACGGTACTGGTTCCCTTACCTCTCCATACTACTTCGATGTTGCCATGCTCTGTAGAATATTTGGAATGCTAGATATTAACAAATTCTCATCCGAGTGGCTTCCATTGTTGGATGTTGCCACAAATGCCACCATTGTAGATTGGGCCAAAATTTTGTCTGATAACCTGGCCATAGCCATTGGTAGTTACCAGTCCAAAAGAGCTATGGCTCAGAGGATCTATCCTCCTTTTTACCTTTCTGCATATATAATGGACACAATATGTTATGTTCCTAAGTTTCCTGTTATGGGTTGGAAGTGGACGACACAAGACCCTGTACCCATTCATGTCTATCACAAAGAGTTATGGGACTCTCAGTTTGTTCCATACTTCTACCAAATTTGTCATGGAGTTATGTTGCCCTTGTATAGAATTTTGTACGATAAAGACCCTCCGAGATGCTCCCCTGAAGCAGAAGTAGACATCCTCACTGTCACAAGATGGTTCGGGGAAGAAATGTTTACTTATGTCAGGGTTTTTGGAAGTTCCACACCCCCTCATGTCCTACCTTTATATATCCCTGATAAACTCTTAGCACGAGAGATCACCTACCAAACCTGTGGGGAAGGAGGCCTAACTAAAGAATTAAAAGATAAAAAGAAGGCTATATGGCCACAGTTTCGTATAGCCTGTGGGGCATTCTCGCTATTTGATGTAGGTCACGCCTTTGCAGAAGTAAAGAATATCACGTGCTTACAGTTATTCAAATTTGCAGCAAGGCCATTTGACCCTTATGAGGTCGCCCACAATTTTACAACAATAGTCAAGATAAAGGTGTTCTCTAGAGAAAAAGATTTATTTGATGATATATTTCAACAGAAAAACACATTGGAATAAATTCTGCACACAACCCAACTACAGCTATCCCCAAAATAATTTCAAAGGTTCAAAACATACAGGGAAAGAAGGCTAGCCAGTATTCCTTCAGAAACGATCTGCCTAAAACCCTCAAGAGAACCAACTCCAAGTGTTAGCCTCAGTGGAAGTTCAAGTACCAACGGATCTAAGTCCAAATCTGAAAAAGAACTGTCTGAAAACTCTAAAAGATCCGGAAATGAACTAGATAAGAACGAAGGGTCAGTAAAGGATACTGCCCAGTCAAAAGAACTTCTACATCAGCAGGTTATTGCCTCCTTGCAAAGAAATCCTCCCCCTCTCGTCATCCAAGCAGCACAAGTCACAGCTGAATTAGACAAAGAATGGGAAACCTTCAACGACTTGATCAATCTTGAAGGACAAACCATGAAGACAAATGTCAACGATGTACAGATAATAAAAGAAATAGTCACATGCACAATTAGCGAAACCTCGGATATGGAGCATATTCCTATTACTCCATCCTCTGAGCTTGTACTAAAAGTAGAAGAAATCCCTCCTCAAGATGTATTTTATAGTCCACAACGTAAAGCAGTAGTAAGAAAACAGAGAAAGAAAAGGAAATTGGAAAGAATGCTCTCTCAAAAGACAGAACAGTTGGACATCTTGTGGAAAGATCCCACAAGCAATCCTACTGAAAATCTCACCAAACTATCTCAGATCGTAGGAGCATACGCCTCCGCTACTATTGACAAAGCATCTGAGGTACAACAATTGCTAAAGGAAAAGGAAGGCCAGATACAAGTACTGCAACAACAATTGCAACAAGCCCATGCCAATAATGAAGCACAGAAACAACTTGAAAAGTTGCAACAGGACTTCTAGCAGATGCAGATAAGCTATCATAAAAGTTTGGATGAGAAAGGAAAACAGTTACAGGATTTGAGAGAGATGTACAAGGACGACCCTAAGCTCAAAGAATTCATCACAAAGTCCATTTCCCTGAACGAGCAATTACTATAGCAGCAAGAAGAATTGGGCCAAAAGATATCACAGTGGAGTCATTATTGTGAAATCAATGATAAAACCACTAATCAAGTGGTAGACTTGCGAAGTGACTATGATCTGATTGATAAACGAGTAACTGAATATTTGTCTTGGCAAGACACGGATGAGGGTAAAAGAGCAGGTGCACCAAGAATAAATGAAAATCACAAGGAAATTCTCTTTAACAAATGGGACAAGCAAATCAGAGGGGCAAAACAGGGAGTAGAAGGAGCAACCACGGTGGCCAGCAAACTTATTGATTGTGTAAATGAAAATTTACACAGGGAAAATTTGATCGCAGAGACCACTCCAAGGTACTTACCAAACGCTCAATAGCTAGAAGCAGATTGGAAACAAAGAGCTCAAGAAAAGGCCAAAGTAATCCAAAGGCTAAGCAAGTTAAACTGGGATTGTTACTGGACATACTTGGTGAAGCCACATAGCCAATGGATGACTGTTAAGTGCATTATAAATGCAACCGAAAAAATGGCGCCAACTCTTATAGATTCTATTTTCTCAGCCCAGTTAAAAGTGGAAGTCAGCCACCCAACTCTCCTTAAACAGATGCTGCATACATGTGATTTCAGAGATCAAATAAAGAAATAGTTTAATTTTAGTTTTAATTTCGTTTTATTTTCCTGAAAAGAGGACGGTCATTTAAACCGCATCCTTTATTTTTGTAATAATTTTTTTTTAGAATTAGTTAGTAGTATTTAAACCCTTCTCATGCATTTAGAGAAGGGTCCAGAAATTTATCAAAAACTTGTGCTCAGAACATGCACTTTTGCACCCTCAGAGGAGGTTTTGGTGAATGAATGGAACAGGGTTTATTTGATATTTGCATTTGATATCTGCTACTGATGTTGCACTTCTATACTCTTAGTGGATGTTAAATCAAGGAGAGATAAATAAATTGTCACTTGAAGCTCATGAGTAGGACTAGTTATAAATGGTACTTTTATCTCTTAACCATTTTTGCTTATGTGTTAAAGTGATATTCAGTTTTAGTTGTTTATATATTATAGCATGGATGTCTAAGTTATCATTTGGCACTTTTGTACGGTGATAACTATTTGTTTATGTTTAGTGTATGAATAGCTCATTTATGCGAT
>APFE031402029.1:0-10598 GCA_000404065.3 Pinus taeda | reverse complement strand
TATGTGTCAATGTATTTATTTTATGTTGTAGATGGTTTAGATATTAAAAAAATTGAAAAAAAATGAATATTTTTGTACCAAATGATTATTTCCCGATAATTTCCCAATAATTCCGATTTTTTCCTCGCGCCGATATTATCCGGATAACGATTAATGCAACATGGGTAAAAACAAGCAAGAAATGGTAAACCAGTGACTGCAGTAGGATTTCGGTTGTGTAGATTCAGACATTTTCACACTTTCATCCTAGATAGGATTGGAGGACCCTAGATGGACTTACTTGAGGACTCATGGTTTTATGGGAACCTACTTTTGTAGGGGTGATCACTAGTGTATGGGCCAGTGTAAATCAACGTGCACTTATATCTTACCACATGGCTATGAGTCTACAAAGTTTGTAGGTGGCCTTGACTTTGTTGTAGTATCCCTCATTTGTTTATCATAGATGGAATTTTCATAGTTAGCAACATTTCACGCTTCCCAAGGTAGTCACATTTCCCAATACAAAGTGGTTCCAAAGGTCAAAAAATCAACATGGTCTCAAATTGTTCAATTCAATGAGAGGACGACATTCCTTGTAGAATTTCTTCCATCAAAGAAGGCATGCTCAACTTATGGTTGGTTAAAGCTCATCAACAGGGGTTACAAGTTTTCTAAAGGGAGAAAAAGGGGAGAATTGTGCATATTTTCACATGCATTATGTAAAAAGTGATCTACTCAATGAGAGGAACAAAACCCATGCTTCAAATTTTCTCAATCCTCAAGGGCATTATAAATTATCCACCTAAGCATGATGACATGGTAGGATAGGTTTCGCTAGTGGCATAACAAGGGCAAATCGTGACAAAATTTGACATGCAATATATCAAAACTAGTCTACTCAAGAAGTGGGAAAAACCCATGTCTCAATTTCTCCAAATTCCCAAGGTTGTTATAGATCCAACACTAGGAATGATGACATGGCGGGCAATGATGCAACAACGCACGGCATAATTTGGTCCAACAAAACAAGTTTCATATGAAACTATTCATAACCATCTCCTACGCATGTGGGATTATTCACAACATACAAAAACCCAATCCTAATGTCAACACACACAACTAAGAATAATAACAACGTAAAATAAAATCCCAAAACATTACTTGTAATATCACCTAGGTAACAACCATAAACCAAAAATAACCCATAAAAGATGGCACTGAAACAACCACGTTAAAAACAAAGTAAGAGAGAATACCATCAAATCAACTCCTAAACTTACACCTCAAAACTAACAAAACAAACAAACTTTTGATCCAAGTACTGCCATATAAACCATCTCAATTTCAAAGTTGTGTGCATGAATACTTTGTTTTACATTAATATAACTCCTGCTGTCAACCTTTATATTAATGTCTTCTACATAAATCTAAAGTTTCATAAGATTATATTGTGGCATCTTGCAAGAATGTTTTGATGACTATAAAATTTGTTCTTTTAATATTAATATCTCATACGAATATTTATACGTTTAGTGGTTCAATTCCTTATCATGGGTTAAAAATAATGACAAAATTGATAACAATGCTAAGTTGTCCAGGACCCCGGATTTGTGAATTCCCATGTGTAAAAGGGAACGCTAAAGAACACTAACATTAGAGCAACACAGTACGAGAATTGAACCAGCGACCACTGGAAAGCAAATTGAGAGTACCTCATTTCGAATTGCAGAATTGAGATCCTCGTCTAAGAGATACTGAAGGAAGGCATCGAATGGAATATCATGGTGGTGAAAGATGCCGAGCTGCTCCTGCTCTCGCAACGTCTGCATTATGTGCTGCGCGTCCTGCTCTGTAGCATCTTTCTTCTTTTGAACTTCAGCCAGGAAACTCTGCAGCTTGGCCACAGTCATGTACTCGTTCTCGTCCAAGTATCTGTCATAGAGATCCTGGAGGTCCTTTGGCAGAGTGAATGGGGGGCCGTCAAAGCGGCGGGTGAAGCAGAAGAGCACGCGAGATGACCGCATTCTATCGTGCGACTTGACGACTCTGCTGTTGCGATTGCCCATTTGTGAGGGAAAAATACAGAGGGCAGAATAACAGCGAGTATATATTATCGGGGAGGTGACAGAGGAGAGGTTGCATACTTTGTGTATATAAGATAGAGAATGCAAATTTCAAATCATAAATTTATAATAGATTAAATTTACATTATCAAAATTAAATTTTATTTAAAAATAATACTAATAAACATTAATCACATAACAATCTAATAAATACTATTGCACCCACTTATATTTTATTGCACCAACTTATAATTATAAAATAGAGCATGCAAATTTCAAATTATAAATTTATATTATCCAGATGAAAATTTATTTAAAAATAATAATAATAAACATTAAGAAACATAACAATCCAATAGATACTAGTGCACCAACTTCCAATCCAATGATAAAAATGATGGTCTCGCATTGTGAGGAAAATGTATGGAAGGAATGTGAGGAGGTCGTGTCAAGAAAGTGAAAGATGAGTGATTATTGATGCCCCAGTGGGTCATAGCGATTGATATTTTCATGAATAATGATGGTCTCTCACATTGTGAGGAAAATGTGTGGAAGGAATATGAGGAGGTCGTGCCAAGAAAGTGAAAGATAAGTAATTATTGATGCTCTCGTGGGTCATAGCGATTTAAAATTTCATGAAAACGATAGTGTCACATCGCAAGGAAAATTTATGGAAGGAATATGAGGACGACGTGTAAATAAAGTGAAAGATAAGCAAATTATTCATGCTCCTTGGGCACGTGGTGAAGGTTGAGTTTCAGAACATTACTTCAAACAACTTTAGAAAAATATGTCTCCCTTATGGCAGAAAACTTTAGAAAAATATGTCTCCTTTATGCTAGAAAAGGGAGCTGGGTTAAGAAAGGACAAAAGAGACTTCGGGGTTGTTTTTTCATTGTCATTTTAGGATGGAAATAGGTTTTTTTTCAGAAGAAAAAAACACACACTAGTCTATATATGGTATCATCTTATAATTAAAATCGATTTTTTTTGGATGAAAAAAACATTAGTGTATAATAACACTAGTTAAGATATAGTCCCATCTTATGATTGAAATCGATTTTTATTTTTTTAAAGAAGAAAAAAACACTAATTTATATATAATAAGAATATATTTTCAAAAATAAAACATATATCATAACTTAATTTTATTTTGAGAATATGTTCTTTTTTGTCAATTTGGAATTAAAATAGACTTTATTTTGAGAATAATTTCTCTCGTACCGAGCTTGGAATTAAAATAGACTCTTGTTTTTCAGAAGAAAAAGCATCATTGTATTATATTGAAACAATATAAAAACATCTGAATATACAATAAGTGGCCCGTGAAGCATCGATAGACAGCATCGAGGGCATATACCTCTTCAAAGGTCCATAAGAGACAATTATATGGCTTCAAAACTAGATCAATACACATAGTACTGAATGACTGAACAGAGCAAAACAAAAGCCATTGAGGGAGCAACAGCGAAAGTTGGGACCAAAAAAAAACCAAACAGAAATATAAACCATCGAGGCATACAAAAATAGTAATCAGGAAGAGAGAAATCCTATACAAAACAGGAGTTCTCATCCATCCTTACATCCATAGACCATGTTCTAGATGGCTATGATGTTTTGCATAATGGAAATAAGGGGTTCCCTTGAGTCTTTGAAAATTTCTAAGTTCCTCCATTTCCAGGCGCACCATAGAACAATTAAGATAAGGAAACGCCCTGGATCTCTTTGCCTACTCCACCATTCGAACGCTACATGGGTAGAAACAAAATCAACGTGAGGAAAACCATAAAGATAAACTAGATCATACCAGATTTGCCAAGTGGAATTGCATTGGAAGAACATGTGGAAATTAGACTCCAAGCAGATTCGCACATTGAACATCTGCTTGGACAACTTCTCTCTTCTCCTTTTAAGTTTGGAATTAGATTTAATTTCTTTTGAAATTGAGTTGGTTGGAATTAAAATAGACTTTATGACGAGGACAACTTCTCTCTTCTCCTTTTAAGTTTGGAATTAGATTCAATTTCTTTTGAAATTGAGTTGGTTTTTTATAATAATAAATTAATTTTAAGGATTTCGTTTTTTATTTTATTTTGGAATGGGGATTAATGTAAATTTATTTTTGTTTTAAAGTATGCCGTATTAAAACAAATTAACATATATATAAAATTAAAAATATGTTTTTTTATACGTTTATTAAATTGAAATTAGTTTTTTTTTGTTTATATGAAAATTTATAAAATAAAATATAATATATATAAATAATTTATATTATAAATTAATAATAATTTTAAAAAGTAAGTAAATATTATAAATTATGATAATTTAAAAAAGTAAGTAAATATTTATAAATTACAATAATTTAGGAAAGTAAGTAAAAGTGATTTTTCAAAATATTCAAAATTTTCACAGTCACATTTATTCCACTTTTTAATCCACCTTTTTAAAACTAGATTAAAAATTTTTAAGATAACTCATATTTATTCCACCTTTTTGATCCACCCTTTAAACCTAGATTAACAGATTTTAACATAGTACTCTTATTTGTTAAAACTTATTTTAGTATGTAAGTTTTCAAACTTCAAATATAAAGAAAAATTACAATAAGAAATGGACCAATTGAGAAGAAATATTGGGTAAAATATAATATTATAACATTATATTTTACCCAATATAGCCTAGTAAAAAGTAGATGGAGGTAGACAAAACTATTAAATAAAATGTAATAATTACATTTTTCCTAATATTTCCCCCACCTCTGATTATATTATTTTCTACATCTAATTGTGTATCTAAATATAACATCAAACTAAAATGTTAGTTTAACTTCCACTTGAAATAGGTTATATTCCACATGAATAACATGGGTCAATACAATGGATTCTTAGAACGATGGGTCAATACCATGTGTCATTTTTATTTTCATTTCATTTTATTTTTATTTTATTTTTATTTTATTTTTATTTTCAACTAGCTAAAATTTTTACATTACATTATGTTATGTTACACATTTCTAGCATATTATAGGCATTAGATTTGGGTTCAATAAAGGAATTACATATATCCCTCATACTAAGAAGTACTTTTTTTTTGTTTTTTAAATTTCAATTACTTTATCTCACTATATAAAGTTTACTGTAAAATAAATGTGAAAATTGACGTATTTAATTTATGGCCAACATTGATTTTTAAAATAACATTTTTTTTTAAATAACGTTAACATCGCTCCCATATACATATATTAGCTCTCACACACACACACACACATATATATTAAAACTTTTTAATGTAACCTTACACAATATCTCCATTATGTTTTGAGTTGTAGAGGGTCTCTTGACCCAATAAAAGAAATAACACATTTTTCTCATATTAAGTTATAAAAAGTGTTTATCAACACAATTAGTTTTCTATAAATTTTTTATAAAATAATCAAACTAAATTTTTAATATACTTATTTAAACTTTTGTAATTTATATCTGCAAACCAAAAATCATTCACCACAATGCTCATCTTATCATTAAAAACATACATAGTAGTTCAACATCGCATAATAAAACTAAATTTTTAATATACTTATTTAAACTTTTTGTAATTTAAATCTAGAGCCCAAAAATCATTCACCACAATTCTCATTTTATCATTACAAACATACACGTCATAGAAATAATCATGAAATGTTGGACAATTTCATTTCATTAACATAGTACATAAATACACTTAAATACATTTATATGTTGAAAATCTAGTAAGAAAATCCTAATTTAATTTTGCCTTGATTAAATTAGGAGAAATTGAAATTTCAATTTGTAAAATACTTGGTGGTAGTTAACTCAGGTGACATGGGTCTTGTCACTAGGTTAACTCAGTAAAATTGAGTTGGAGACACTTGAGTTGAGTTTGTAGCAATTTATTTCAGTTAATTTGAGTTATTGTTAGTGTAACTAATTCTCACTGTTAGTAGAACTAGTGGAGGTTCAATCAAGGGCTTGTAACTTTTTTCACACTAAGTGATCATAGTGATCAATCAGCCTAAATTAACTCATGGAGACACTTGAGTTGAGTTTGTAGCAATTTATTTCAGTTAATTTGAGTTATTGTTAGTGTAACTAATTCTCACTGTTAGTAGAACTAGTGGAGGTTCAATCAAGGGCTTGTAACTTTTTTCACACTAAGTGATCATAGTGATCAATCAGCCTAAATTAACTCATGCATGCAAAGAATTCGAGTTACCCAGTTGAGATTGGAGTTCAAGGGTTTTATCAGTTGTAGAATTTTCCAAGTTGTACAGGTGGTGCATGCAGTCAAAGAAGGACCCAAAGGAACTGCACAACTCTCAATGAGTAATTTCCCTAATTATTAGGGGGCCAATTCCTCATCAAACAACGCAAGGAAATAGGACTTTGGCAGGTTGAGAAATTGGCTAAGTATTGGCTTGAGTCAGTTTGTGAATCAGTGTGATAGATTATACTAGTGCAAAGTTTGCTCAAGCTTGAGCAAGCATTGTACTTCTTCTCTATTCTTTGCTTAATGAAATACATGTAATAAGGGGTTTTGAATAGTTGATTTCCCCTAGATAAATCTATGTGTATGTGTGTTGAATCTTGATGCATGTTAATGATTTTTGTTCTCGGTCGTGATTTGCTTTTCGCAAATGAGTAGAATAGCTTCAAATCTTGTGATCTAGTAAATTCCATGAACAATTTTCAATCTACACATTAAATTTCTACATGGTATCAAAGCAGGAATCACAGTAGAGAAGAGAATTCAAAGTTGTCTTTGCATGTGGATCAAATTTGCAAGATCAATTCTTCAGAGCTAGCATGATGGCTTTCTATGGACTGAGACTCGAGTATGCCCTTGAGGGTAGCTCGAATTATGTCTCCCGGAAGGACAAGATGGAGGAAGTGTTGGAAGATAATGGGATGAAGGAATTCATCGATAATGATATCCTAAAGCCTCCAACATCTTATGCTCAAGATCTAGCAGAATGGAAGAAGTGTGTAACAAAGGCGAGGAGGATCATATTGGAGGAAGTTTGAGACCATATTGTCTCGAATCCATGGGAAAGAGACTCCATATGCAATGTGGCAAGCCTTGACAGATTTGTTCCAGAACAGTAGTGACCATAGGAACTTGGCACTAAAGGACAAACTTCAAAATATCAAGATGCAGAAGGGCAACGCAATTCCATAGTACCTCAGTAGGTTCACGCAATGTCCTGATGAACTTGGTCAAGTTGGTGTTACTATAACAAAGGATGATATAGTAATCCTGTCACTTCTAGGCCTTCCCAAGAGTTGGCACAACTACCAGGATTAGGTAAATGGGAGGGAGAAGCTACCAAATTGGGAACGCCTTTGGTCCAATTTGGTACAGGAGGAGATAAGGCAGAACACCAAAGATAGATCCTCATCCAAGGGTGATGATGAGGAGAATTGTCCCTTGGATGGAAAGACAAAGAAAGGGAAAGGGAAGAAATCCCAATCCAAAGCAGGATTGGGTCAAGGGGGCAAGAAGAAAGACTTGTCAAAATTCAAGTGATTTCATTATCATGAATTGGGACACTATGCCACGAGATGTCCACACAAAAATACTTGTCTTTCACTCTGCCCTTGGTGACTTGACTTAAAAGACAAGTGATATGAAATAACCCCAATACGAACCTATGGTAGAAATTAGCAAGATCCAAAAAGTTGCAGAGCTCTATTAGGATGGTTGGGGTTGGCCCGACACTCTCTTGTATTGTGAGTGGAGCTCTTATGGAACTCACACCATTTTACCATGTCCTTCTGCATCTTCGTGGTGTTGTTCTTTGCTCGCAGCTTTGACGGGTTGTCCTGGGTAGCCCTGTGTTGGCTTGGTCCTTTGTTCCGTGGTTTGGGGGGTTCCTTTTCCTTTCTTTGGATTTGCAGATCCAAAGTCCTGCTTCTTTTGTTTAAACTTCTGCTCAATCTTGATAGTGAACCGATATGTCGTGCTAAGCGAAGAAATGTCCAGGAACTCCATCTTCTCCTAGATGTACTTGTGGAGAAAGTCGTTGTACTTGAGCACCAAATTACACTCAATATCCTTGATACCCAGTTTCGTGAAAGGGTATGGAAAATATTTGTGAACTCTGGCACATCTTGGTCCCTTCCCTGTTGTAGCGTGGTCTACTTTATGTATTTGTCTTCATAGCTCCCAACGGGGTAATATTGTTCCTTGATGGCATATTGGAATGAATTCCAAGTGGGTGTAGCTAAAAAAAATGAGGGTTCACTCTCGTCATTTTGTTCACTGTAAGTTTCCCACTAGTCCTTGATGTGTGGGGTGGCTTTGAGAAGTGAAAAAAGTAATATTTTCCCGATTGGAAAAGTCATGAACTGAAAAATATCCTTCCAACAGATTTAACCATTTATCTATGACGTTTGCATCTATCAGGCCTTCGAATATGGGAATATCGAAGTTAACTTGTACCTTAAAAGGAGTGGTGCCTCCATAGTGGTTGTTGGATGAAGATGCATCGCCTGTGGGTAGCTGTCGAAGGATTTGGGAAAATTTATCCATCATCGCATCCCTCTGTCACTCGAGGGCTTCCTCAAGCAACATTTTGAAAGGATGTCCTGCCTGATTGTCTTTCTATTCTTCTACCCTGGGAGGTCATGGGGTTTTTCGAGGTTGATCTTGTAATGGTTCAACTAGATCAAACCCTAACTCTTTATACCCTGACCTCACTGGGGACATGCAAAGACAAATAGAGAAAGAGCAGACCGCTCTGATACCATTGATCTGAACTTAAATAATAATGAAACAAATTACAGATATAATTATAAACACATAGATGTAGCATAAAAACACATCATTTCATTAATATAAAAATACTGAACTATTCTTACAAACAGAATGGAAATATGATAGCTCGGGTGATGGTAGCTTATCTCTGAGAAGATACGTGGAGGCTACATGCATTTGAACTGTGTTACAATGAGGCTCAAGGGCCTATTTATTATTGAAAAACATGAGAAAACCCTAAACAACCAAAACCCTAACCCCAGGAGATGTAACACCAAGAGTTTGTGGGCCATGTTGGGGTTAGTTGGGCAGCCAACTTCCTGGGGTTGTAACTTGGTTATATTATCTATGTTTGGCATGTATGATACCTTGTTGGAAAGGTCTAGCCTAGTACTATAGGTTTCACCACAGACCCATGCTTACAACAGCAGGCCTATTGCAAGCCCCAAAAAAATGTCATTTAGGGTGTCAAATCTACCCCGAATGTTAAGGACCTAAAAAACTACTAAAAATAGTAAATGCTGAAATGAACAAGGAAATAGATGAAAGTGACTAGGGGGTCTAGGTGGAATAGGCGGGTGGCCACCAATATCCACCTGTATCATGATGCTTCCATGATTTCCATGTTAAAATATTAAGACTCCAAATAATTGTCTTTCACATAATAATTACAATGTTTATTAGTCTTCTTACTATTTAATTTTGGTCCTTTGTTACTATTTGGAGTAGAAGATAGATTAGGGTGTTTGGGGCCCTTGTTTTTCTTATTTTTGTGAAGTTGTTGCTTCTTTGGATTCTTGTTTTTATCTCTTTGTTGGGCCACTAGGTCCTTATTATATGTATCTGTAGTGTTGATCACTCCAATATGGAAGAGCTTGTCTTACTATCTAGTCAGAGAGTGACAAAAATATTCAAGTTTTGAATCGGTATATGCAAACCCTAGAGCCTCTCCAGTGGCATTAAAGATATATGCAAAAACAAAATGTGTAGGACCAAGCTTGGAAAGAATAACATATATGCATTAGTCATCCTTCATATTGACTTGACAATCCTTAAGTAAATTTCTAATTGTTTTGAACTTAGATAAATAATATGCAATGCAAGAGAAATAATCAGGACTTAAATTCATGATTTTATTTTCAAGCTAATGAGATCTAATCACATTAGGTTCACCAATATATTTTTTCAAATTTTCCCAAGCTAATATAGGTCATCAATTCCTTGAATATGAAATCGCAAATTAGAAGAAAAAAAACATAACAATTAATCGACATGCATCATCATTGTTATTGTTCTAATTAGATTTTTTATCAGCGCCATTGGGGGTTTTACTTTTTCCAAGGTAATTCAATACAATCCTTTATTTTTTAATACATCCTTCATGTGGGATTTCCATAAGAAGTAGTTGGCACTAGTAAGAAAATGTTCACTTGGAGTGGCCACAAGAAAATACATAGATACTATGTATTCAAATACTAAAATTGAATGTTTGGATGGAAAACCCTTGAAAAAACAAGTTGTTTCACAAAAAAGGGCATAGAAAATGAACTTTGGATGGGAATTTTATGCCCCTTTTTAAATAAGGTATTAACAACAACAAAGAGCCACATGGGAAGTATGAGTTAGCCCATGTGGTGATGGTTATTGTGAAGAAACAAAAAAAAAAGGTTATTGTTATGAAACCAACTCAAGAAAAAGATAGAAAAGATAGATCAACGCCTTAAAATTCAGCCTCTTCGAGGGGGAAACCTCCTTTACATTACATAAATGAACAATTCT
>APFE031402024.1:176387-193714 GCA_000404065.3 Pinus taeda | reverse complement strand
TTCTATTATGTTTCACCTCTTGACGTTTGTGATGTATTATTAGGAAAACCATACTTATGGAAGTGACATGTTGTATATGAGTCGAGACCTCGCTCTGTTTTTATTTCTTTTGGTAATACATTATACAAGATACCGGAGGTAGCTCTGCTTACTACCATCTCTTTGATCTCTTTCAAGCAATGCAGTAAGATCATCACCCAGACTAGGAATTTTTTTTCTTTCTAATTCTCTCACAAAGTAAGGGGAAGAGAATAGCCACATCCATGGCCCCTGAGAAGGATTCCTCCATGCTACAGCAGCATGTGGATATGGTCGTGGAAGAATACAAGGACATATTCTCCTCACCCATAGGGGTACCCTTGCACTGTCAAGCCAAGCATTTGTTCGATCTGACTCCCGGAGAACCTCCTAATATAACATCACTCCATTATGGAAAATTCCAAGTACAAGTAGCGACATGATCAACATCGAGTGCCACACAAGTTTTAGGTGGGTGAAAAATTTTCGTTGAATTTTCAAAAATAACACCTTAATGGATCCCATAAAAAGCTCAAACCACTCTGATATGATCCTTACATGATTACCAAGGCTATGGGGGCCAATTATTTTGAGCTCAGAATTCCCCCAATCCTTGGCCTACACCCAATGTTCAATGTGGACCTCCTTTGACCATACTTCCCACCATTACTAGACACATCAAACATTGCAAAACATATCACACCAACAGAGTTAAACCCATATTGCATGAAATAGTCCAAAACTGATCAAATTACGGACAGAAAGGTCAAGAAAACTCAATAGCAGAAGATCCAACTAGACAGGGTTGTCAAAGTTAGCTAACTCCTGCAACAAGGCAAGTGGCTCACCAGGGACCAAGTTCAGCAGAAGTCTCCCCATCTCATTGAGGCACTCAACACAATGGGGACCATTGATTCCTAAGGGGTGAGGAATGATCCAGGTCGATTTTGTTGGCCACCAGCCTATTCCACTTATACCCCCACCACTATCTCTTTCAGTTTTTCAGTTTCCTTAATTGTAGCACAATTTACTATTTTTGGCATTTTTTCGGGTCCTGAATTTCTGAAATCATCTTGAGGCCCTAAACAATGCTTTGTTGGAAAATAGGGGCATATACTAGTGTTGGTCAGTCAGAAGTTGTATTCCTTGGATAGATCTTTCTAACGAGATATTGTGCATGTAAAACGAATATCATAGGTCAAAATTATGACCCTGGGAAGTTGATGTACGAATTTACCCAAACGAGGCTCACAATTTTGGTGCTTCATCTCCTAGGGATAGATTTTTGGATGTTTAGGGTTCTCCATTGTTCTCAATAATAAATAGGCATTCAACCCTGATTATAACACAATTCAGAGGCATGTAGCCACCACATCTCTTCTCAAAGATAAGCAACCATTGCCTGAGCTAGCCCTATTTCCATTCTGTTTGTAAGAATATTTCAACATTTGGTATTAATAAAATGAAGTGTTACATATACTACATCTCTATATTTATGGTTATATTTGTAATATTTTGTGTTCCTGTTTAAGTTTGGATCAAGGAGAGTTAAGGATCAATGTTACACATGAAACCACCTTTAATAGTCCACCAATTTCACCCACATTTCCCCTGCTTCTGTACTTTGGTTATACAAATACATACTACCTTGCTACTATTTAATCTTAGTTTTATTTCCATTCATCCTTCTCCATATCTTAAATCCTAAGAAATGGAGTAGTTTGGAACCTCTGCAAATGGGGGCTGGTGGTTATATACAATTCCTTTGAGAATGTGTTAGGTCCCTATACTACTAGTGTAGCCCCTTATTTTTATTAGTGAAACCCCCTTATTGTATTTTTGTGCCCATGTAGTCCCCATGTTGTTATTATTATGCCCCATAGAAGCCCATTATTATTATTGATGTGCCCCTACAATATTATTGTTATGTAGTCCCTGATTATATTGAGACCACTTAAACTCCTATATATAGAAAGGAGGTATTGTCATTTTTATCATCCAAGAATTATTCAATTGTGTAATGTAAAGGAGGTTTCCCCCTTGAAGAGGCTAATTTTGACGTCGTTCATCTATCTTTTCTATCTTTTTTTGAGCTGGTTTCATAACGTTTGGTATCAAAGCTTTGGATTCTAGGGTTTCATTGCTCCAAACAGGTCATCGTGGAATTTTCACTATACCTTTTTCTCTACAAAGGTTCGGATGCTAAAAAAAAAATATTTGATCCTAAATCGTTCTGAACATTGGGTCCAAATTTTATATCATGTCTCGCTATATTTTCGGATATATGATCTGAGGAAGTTATAGTTTTGGCAAGATCAAGAATTTCATCACAAACAAGTCATCGTGGCATGTACACTGTAATTATTTTTCTACGAAGGTGGTGTTGTGTTATACCACAACCCCCCATTTCAATTTTTAAATCTTAGTCTTATAATGCCAAATAAGAAATGCGTCCCTTTTAGAATATGAATAAAAGCAATAAAACTTTTGAGTAAAATAAAATAAAAGTCATAAAAAATTGCTTTATGAGTATTTATGATCGCTCATCACAAATCTCAGTTCTTTAGAACCCAAGAACATCCATTAGAAAAGTGCGATGCGATTAGAGTCATAATAAAACCCTCATCACGAAGTTTTATCAAAGTAATCCATTTATAACTACAATCTGATAAAACTATTGCGTTGCGCACATCATACATCCCAAGGGATGACTTATAACATTTCATTGAAATCTTGCAATGCGATAAGGCTATCGCAATCGCATATCGCTGATTCATGGGGAAGTATTCGAAAAACTCCATTGAAATCTTCTGATGTGATTTAATTATCGCATATCGCGCTTTCAATAAAAGCGAGTTATAAAATAATATGAATACATGCGGTATAAGGATAAATCAATTGTAAAGAAATAGCGTGATTTACCAAGTTTGAAACCCACCATCTTCACATGCTAGCTCAGCACTCATCGTAATTGCAACCATGAAAGCATACCTTTTGAGCGTGGCGCTTGTAACTCTCGATTTGCAATACGCGATTATTACACAAATATTAAAATAATACAATCAATAATCACAAATCGTGGAGTCACGACACCTATTCTAAAAAGGACCATTACAAAACTTGTGATGCGACAATTGGCTTCAGAATTAAAGTTTCACGTTGGAAATTACGATAAAATATTAAGGAGTAGTTATGGTTAAGTCCTTTAAGGATTTCATCCATGGTAGCTATGTACAATATAACATCTTTGGCATCTAATGCACGTAATTTCTCTTGTTCTGTACTTTTTGTATTATCTCCTCTCAAGTTTTTCAACTGTTACGCTCATCTTCCTTATTTTGCAGAGCTGATCCAGAATCACACAGTTGGGCAAGATGTCTAAGAAATCTCAAAAGGAAAAGGCCCCCATTACAACGGAAGAAGGACCAACAAAATTGGTGTTAATTGTAGATACTACCTATCAAGGCCTTGGTAAAATCTCGTGGGAAGGCATATATGCTTTACTTGAAGTAGAAAATCTAATGGAGATAGAAGAAGAAGAAACAGCTAATGGAAATGATCGAATAGAAAGCACGCTGAATGATTTGGCCAACTCCTTCCTCGATAGAATAGAATCCCAAGTAAAAGTTTTACCATATAATGATCTAGTGATATGGGTAATCGATCTTCACAGTTGATGGGAGGATGTTCGGGACATTCAAATCTGAAGATGTCAAGAGAATGTATCACTTGTTGGATCCCCAGCAACACTACAACAAATCACTCCTAGAAGCTTTCTCTAAGGAGAATGACATAGAGTCAGACCCTATCAAATAGTAGAGACATTTTCCAAACAAGAATAAACATGAATTCTTTGGTATGTACTTTGTGGACTCCTTAGCATCTTCGTATTGTTATGTTGCTGCTATGGTATGTAGGCTCTTTGGAAGCCCCGGTTCTGCTAGATGTTTTATAGAGATGGTTCCATTAATAGAAGCATCAATCAACTCCTTTATTATGGATTGGGCAACCATTCTATCAGATAAAATGGCCAGTCAAATACTAGACTATAGAAGGAACATATTTGTCTCCACCAGAATTGTGCCCCCATTCTATATGAGCGCCTACATAATGGACACAATTTGTTTTAATTTCGAATTTCCCATCCTAGGCTGGAAATGGATTGTTCAGGATCCAACCCCCATTCATATTTATCATAAATATTTATGGAATTCTGACTACAAAATTCATTTATACAAGATTTTCCATGGTTTCATTTTACCTGTCCATTAAGCCATCTTTAATAAACCTGCTCCTCAGCTATCTGACGAGGCAAGCATTGAATTAACTTCAATCGAAAGTTGGTTCAAGGAGGAGAAGTTCACTTATATTAGGATTTTTGGCAGTATTATAGACCCTCACATCCTTCCACTCTACATTCCAGATAAGCTATTAGCTAGGGAAATACCATACCAAATAGTGGAAAAAGGGATGTCTAGAAACCTTAAATATTCTAAGAAACAAGTATGGCCTCCATTTCCCCTCCATTGTGGCACTTACACATTTCATGATTTTAAACATGTTGAGAAAGAGGCAAAGAAAACAAAGGATCTAGGTTTAGCAGTAATTCCTAAATAACAATATGATCCAAACAAAGTCGCTTACGATTTCACCAGTTAGGTGAAAATTAGTAAATTTATACATGAGAAGGATGATTTTGATGACTTATTCGCTTCAGCAGAATTATTCTCACAAGTAAGTCATCTGGCAAGATTCAAATTGGGAACCGAGAAGATGGGAAAATTCATGGAATATAGGACATAGAGGTTACTGACAGTACCTCTAGACTTACTAAATACTACCCCTATTGTTTAGCAAGCAGAGCACAACGGCGAGCAAACTATTGAAGAGATTTCCGGGGAAGGGGAAATAGGTGGAAATACCAGTGAACCCCTTAGCACAGATGTTCATATGGACCCCATCTTAATGAAAGAATGGGAGCAATTTGATCAGTAGATCAAAATCTAGAGCGACCCCCAAAACATTACCACATCAACATCACCCGCAACTCAACGGCCCATCGTTCCTGATAATGCGATTGAAGTAACACCCAATAAAGACATAGCTCAGAAAGAGATTGAAATAATTCCTAAAAACCCTTCAAGAGAAATTATATTGAATATTGAGGAAATACCACCATTGTATGTACTTTACAGTCCAAAACACAGGGTCATAGTCAAAAGAAAAAGAAAAAAGAGGAAAATAGACCAAACATCCTCCATAATTCCTTAATCTGAATTTATGAATTTTTTATGGAAGGATTTAGAAGTCAATCCTTCTGAGGATTTTGCTAAGTTATCTCAATTTGTAGGGGCATACACAGCCGCCACAATTGATAAGGCAAATGAGGTTCAGCAATTGTTCAAGGAAAAGGATCAAACGATTAATCAGCTTGAGGAACAGGCAGCAGTACAACAACATAAAATTAATCAGCTTGAAGAATAGTTGGCAAAAGAAAAACAAAAGAACGAGCATCTTTAGGAACAATTAAACCTAGAGAAACACAAGATCGACTAGCATGCCATCCAAAAACAACAACATTTGTCTCAAAATCTCAAACAGCTTCAATTGACACATCAACGAGAGATCAAGACTACCTCCAGGGCTAGTTCTACAATGAATAATGTGATTGAAATGACATATTATGATTTATATGGAGCCAATTTAATTTCCTATTGTTCCCCAGGTAATCTTCCAAAGGTGAAAGTGTTATAAAATCAATGGAAGAAAGATTTGGCCACCAAAGATGAACAGGTCAACAGAATAAAAAGCCTTAACTGGGACGCATGCTGGTCCTTTTTTGTCTAGCCGCACAACCAACAAATGACCATTAAATGCCTTGCCAATGTTATTGATCGCATCATCCCTGAGATTTTAGATGCCATGTACACGGGACAACTACACTCCAGGATGAGTCACCCTCCGGAAATTCAAAACATGCTTTCAATTTGTCAGTTGTGAATACGGGAGAATAAATATATACGAAGAATTTTTTCAGATGGAATTGCATTACTATTTTTGCAATTCAAATCCTAGATTTTAATGTTGGTGTTTCCAACAACTCTCAGCGATTTTTGTAGACAGTTTGTTTTAATTCTATTATATAAACCCTTTCATGTTATTGGAGAAAGGGTCCTCGATTTGTACAAAAACTAGACTTGAGAAGTTGCAGTTCTACACTTCTTAATTTATTTTTTATAAGCAGTGGATCAAGGTTTCAGATTTTTGTGAAAGAACCTTTTCAAGACTTGCATTTTTGTATCTCCTGGAAGTTTATGGAATAAAAAGGTAGAATCAGAATGTTACTTACATATCAAGACTCAAATGCATGCGGTATTTCTATCAATGTTCTTTTTGTCTTGTTCTTTATGTAATTAGCATTTCATTTAATTTGCTATTGTTGATGTATTAACATGCTTCAAGCAAATCTATATTGATTCACTTCTGAATGATTTACAATTGTTATATTAAAGATATATGCCAGCAATAAATACCAGTATGTCATGCGATATGTTTTCATAATTACTTTGTTTAATTTCTTAAACAAAGTAATCATTATTTAAATGCATCTTCCTATGGATAAGTAAACCATCTATATGATTATTTGTCTGCTAGGAGTTATCAAAAATCGCATTGTTATAAGATTACCTGGGTTATATAGATATATGTGTATATTTTTAGAGTTATAAATTAAATCACCTATAATCTTTGTTATACATTTAGAACACTCATTCATCAAACCATACATTATTGGGAAACTGGTCCCATAACATACAGTCGAAGCCACCACTCCAAACGGAAAAGGAGTTGTACTAAGGTCCGAACCAGGTGGTTATCCCCAATGTTGATGCTACGATTTTAGAGGCATCAACATTTTTGGCACTATAAGGAGAGCCTAACTGTGAATGGCAAGTAAATCTAAATCCACATGTCATTCTAAGAGTAAAACTCCCTCACCATCTCCTCCAACTTCTCCTTCACATTCTAAATCTCCTATTCCTAAGCGAGAAGTTGAAAAGAATAATACAACACCCACTGCTGAAATCCTAAACACACCATATAATTCTTCTCCTGAACCCCCTAAAGTATAGTCTTTGATTCATAAACTCAAAGGGTTTTCAATATCCCAAGAAAAATCTGAGTTATCCCAAGGTAGTGTGACTTCACAATATATCCCATCGCAGCCGCTTACTAGAGCAAAGAGTGAAAAACTCAGTATTACACCAATTGAATTCCCTCTACCAAGTCAAAAAAGGGCTAGGAAGACACCATTAGAATCTAACAGTGAGATTTTGTCCTCATCGTCATCTATTCCATCCATACCATTGCAAGGTCATCCATATGTTTCCCTACTTCAAATCGTAGTCCAAACAGGAACAGAAACTTCAACATCCTCTATCCAATCCCTTTCAACTGCTTCTTCACCCTCTTCTACTGTTAGCTAAACGATGGCACATAGTCAACCTCAACCAAGGCCATGGACCAACCCAGCAGCTGTCAGAATGCCTACACCTTTGAGCCAATTACCAACACATCCTGAGAAATGGTTACCAAAATTTGTTGGGTTGTGTTATATTCTTTCCACGACTAACCTACGTAGTGAACCGGGGGGTTAGAGGGGGGGGAAGCCCCCTTCGTTGCGCCATTGCCGTAGCACGGGGGTCACAGGGGGGGCGGCAACCCCCCCTGTCCGGGGGGTTTGAGGGGGGCGGGTAGCCCCCCTCTACGGGGTCCGAGGTAGCGCCCCGAGAAAAAAAAAAATTGGACCCTATATTAGGTTGGGCGAACCTACCTATGGTTTTTGGTCCATGGTTCTAGACGCAATGGTTTTTCGGTCCATGGTATTGGATGCTTTAGCATGTATAAATATGTATTGTAACATTGAAAGGAACATAATGAAAAATCAAGCTGGTAGTCCCGGTTTTGGGATCCAGGGGAAAATCTCTATGCATATGTATTTTATGTGTTATGCTCTCGCATTGTTTATTTTCTTTGTTTTAGAATTCGTATGCAAGTAATTTCTGTAGAGGGTTAAAACCTACATTTGGTATCAGAGTTGTTTTTGCTTCAAGGGGACACCTTTGTTGCTGAGGGGTTTCGATCGGGCCTGTGGTAGACCCTGTTCAGTGGGAGATCTGCGAGATCGATTCTGGTGGTGAAAGAAGATGGCGAGCAGCGGAAAGATAGAGATTGAGAAGTTCAATGGTCAGAGTTTTGAGTTGTGGAAACTCAAGATGGAGGATCTGTTGGTGGATAAAGATCAGTGGATCGCAGTAGATCTGGGTACTAAACCAACAGGAGTGACGGATGAAGAATGGAAGAAGTTGGATCGGAAGGCAAAGAGCACAATACGATTATGTGTCTCAGATTCAGTATTGTTGAATGTATCAGGGGAAGCTACATCGAAGGCTTTGTGGGACAAGTTAGGGACTTTGTACCAATCTAAGTCTCTGGTGAATAAACTGTTCCTGCGGAAAAAGCTGTATAACATGAGGATGAAAGATGGAGACTCAATGATAGAGAATCTAAATGCATTTAATTCTATGGTAAGTCAGTTAGCATCTATTAATATTAAAATTTCATATGAAGATACATGCATCAATTTGTTGTATTCTCTACCAGATTTGTGGGATAGTTTGGTTATTGAAGGAGGTAGCAATGCAACTGCCTTGCATTTTGATGAAATAGTCTCATCCTTGTTGACGGAGGAGATGAGACGAAAAATATGGAGAGCCAAAATGGTGATGCCTTGTCTGTACGAGGGCGGACCCAGAATAGAAACAAAAATAAGTCATCGAGTGGGAGATCTAAATCTAAAGGGAGATCTAAATCTCCAGGAAAACCTATAAATGTGGTGCGGGCGATGGAGCCTGAAGGGGTTGCCCATTCGGTTGCAGGTCTCGATGCCAGGGCATAGCACCTGTTGCAGAAGAGTCAACCATAAATCAAAGGTGGAACAAGTATAAGAACGAATTTTGTTACAACTGTATAGCAAACACCAAAAGCATAATGGTGCGCAGGCTTACCGTGACCACTCTCGGTTGGCAGAGCCATCAACCCAGCGAGGGAGCCCCGACCAGTTGGGAGACCGCGAGCTGCGGAGGAGCAGAAATGCCAGAGACCTATAGGAGCCGAAAACAGTCCACAGAATAAACACAAGAGGGATCAAATGCTGCATAGAAACTCTTAAAGCAGTATTACCATACCCGAAACAACACTAACCGTCGATCCGGGGAGCCCAATCTCCACTACTGGAGTGGCGAGGAAATCTAGGAGGGGAGCTGTAAGAGCGGGTTGCTCGTGTCGCGTACAGGCAGAGCAGAGGTAAGTACCAAAACAAAAATTATATTTACACATCAACAGAGCCAGTAGAGGTTGAAGCCAGCGCTATCATATTGTAAGTATAAATAAAATCTGACATAGTGGCTATAGAAACCGCCGGAAAGGTACATTCTCCAGGCGCCAAGTAGATAGTGCATTAATGACAAGGGTACAATGAGCATAAAAACAATCTCGGAAATTGATAACCAAAAAAAACTGCCAGCCTGAACGCAAACTCCAAAGCAGACTTTAATAAATGCCATAAAACTTGTATTAAAAAGCTTAAGCATGAAATACTCATTAGCATTATGAACCCATAAGATCGACCTCGAAGATAAAAGTTGTCACATGAATAAAAGCTGTCACATGAGGGGCACTGCTCGTTCTCCTCATACTCTGTTGTCACTCGAGTTCAGCAGATTAGTAAACCTTAACAGATAAAGATATTCAAATAGCATTGTCTGGTAGCGTTTGCTTATTTAGGTAGTCATTCAAGAATTCTAACCCTATGAAATCGAGTGTGTTAATTTATTCTTGACGTTATTTCCTGTTTCTAATCCTCAGAGATCATAATGTAAATATTAGTTTCTATCTTTGATTCCAGAAAGTTGTTCTAGAGATGGGAACATGATTATTTAACTCTTGTCTTTATTTTTCGAAGACTTATTCTTGGAGGCTATGAACCTGATTATTTAATTTGTAACTCTGTTTTCCGTAGACAATACAATGAAATTTCAATCATGTATAGTTATTTAATGCCTTTATTTTTCAGAGTTATTTTATGTTCAAGATGCAATTCTCTGTTTTCCATAGACAATAAAATTTAACTACTGAATCAGTAGGATCAATCCTATTAAACTCATCAGTTTATTTCCGTACCTGATCCAAGGGCAAGAACCACCCTGATCCTGGCGCTTGTCAACCTCTCGACCTTAGGAGGGTCCTCCTCGACCCTTCCACCCCCAAGCACACTTGCAAGACCACAGTATTTTGCAAGATTTTGGCACTTTCAGGCCTACGCTATCTGGTCATTACCAGACTTAGCGTCTTCAGCAAGATTTCTGCTTCCCAAGCCCGCGCTATCTGGTCATCACCAGACATAGCGTCTTTTGCAAGGATACGGCTTACTAAGCCTCTCTATCTGGTCATTACCAGACTTAGCGTCTACAACAGATTATGGCTTACAGCCAACACTATTTGGTCCTTACCAGACGTAGTGTTCTCTTCTTCTTTTTTCCTCCCTGCGGGAGCCTCAACCGTTTCAAAAAGTAGTTAGGTTTCCTTCACCCCTTTTTTACAACTGTCATACTTAATTTTTAATCCTCCTTTTGTGAGGAGACACTACAACCATTGTCAATCTATTTTATTTTAAATAGCAATAAGGAGCAACAAAACAGTAATTAACAACACATTTAAATTAAGCAGTAATAACAATAATAATTACCCAGCTACCCCAAACGTAACAATAGTCAAACAGTTAAATTTACTACTGTTAATTAAAATACTATCGCTTTACTAGGGGCATTACATATCCCCCTCCTGAAGTTCAACATCGTCCCGATGTTGTTCACCCATAAAAAGTTCGGGATAAGCTTCCTTCATGCTCTGTTCATCCTCCCAGGTGGCCTCATCCGGCCCGAAGTGCTACCATTGCACTTTAACCTGGGTGATGGCTCGTTTCCACAGCACTACCCTTCTCCGATCTAGTATTCTCATTGGCTCGACTAGAAATTCTCCTTCCGACTCCACCTGTAACACACAATACCTTTGATCAGTTTCTCACTTAGCAACCAATTTTGATTTGTGCTACTTAAGACATGTTCTTACCTGAATGTCCTACCAACTAATTATGTGCTTAGGGTCATAGACATATTTCTTTAATATTGACACATGGAAGACATTATGGACCCACATATGGCTAGGCAGGGCGAGCTGATATGCCACCGGCCCAACCCTTGCTAAAATTTGGAAAGGTCCACAGAAACGGGGTGCTAATTTGGCGCAACCATTCCATTGTAAGGTACTTTTCCTTGCCCAAATCCTTACATATACATGCTCTCCTACCTGGTATTCTTTAAAGTTTCTTTTCCGGTCTGCAAAGCTTTTTTGTCTATCTTGAGCTAGTTTTAAATTGGCTCTCACCCTTTTAACCATTTCTTCCATCTCTTTTAACATCTCACGACCCAACATGAGTTTGTCTTCCGGTCCACCCCAACTATATGGTGTACGACATTTTCGTCTGTAAAGTACTTCGAAAGGGCTCATTTGTAAAGACACATGATAACCATTATTATATGCAAACTCCACCAGATGCAAATATTCTTCCCACCGGGATGGTTGTTGCATCACATATGACCTCAACATATCTTCTACCACTTGGTTCACCCATTCAGTCTGTCCGTCGGTCTACGGATGATATGCGGTGCTGAAATTTAGTTGAGTTCCCAAACCCTCAAACAAGGTTCTCCAGAATGCCAATGTGAACTTAACATCACGGTCCAAAATTATAGTTTTGGGTAAACTGTGGAGCTTAAATATGTTCTGCATAAAGATATTTGCAATTTGTGTCGCGCGGTAAGTAGACTGTACCAGTATGAAGTGGGCCAATATGCTAAGTTTGTCTACCACAACCATGATGGAATCATTATTTCTCTTGGATTTAGGTAATCTCGTGATAAAGTCCATAATAATGATCTCCCACTTCCACTCTGGTATGGGTAATGGCTTTAACAGCCCCGCAGCGTGTTGATGTTCTATCTTAACCTGTTGACACTCTATGCATCGTGCCAGATATTCTGTCACTTCCCTCTTCATTCCTGGCCAGTAGTATTCCTTCCAAAGCGATGTGATGAGCTTCTGGTATCCCGGGTGTCCTACATAAGGACTCTTATGATATTCATCTAAAATCATTTTCTTGATGCCATCTTGGTTGGGTACATATATTATTTTTCTGTAGTACAACATACCTGTTGCATTCAGCTCATAACCTTGTTGCATTATGTGACTAGTCAAGTTCTGCACTTGCTATTTTATTTGCTGATAAATTTGATCTTGCTCAGCTGCCCCTTTAATTTCCTCGCTGAGGGTAGACCGCCCTTCACTAAAGGCAATTTCGTAGAGGCAATGTACTTTTCGGCTTAAAGCATCAACCACCCTGTTTTCTTTTCTTTTCAGGTGTTTGATCTCGAAATTGAATCTGCTCAAGAAGTCCACCCACCGAGCTTGCCTAGCGTTTAAAGTCGGTTGGTTAAAATAATTAATCAGGCTGTGGTGGTCTGTCATCAATAAAAATTTCCTCCCTAATAGATAATGACGCCAAATTTTTAATGCATGTACGACAACGGTCAGTTCCAGATCATAAGCAAAATACTTCTGCTCATGCTCTTTCAATTTTCTGGACTCGTAGGCGATCACTTTTCCTTCCTGCATCAAAACTCCCCCTATGCCTTCTTTACTTGCATCTGTGCAGACCACGTAATCCTTTTCCGGGTCTGCTATGCTCAATACTGGTGCGGTTGTGAGCAAATGTTTGAGCCGTTCAAAACTCTGTTGACATTTTGCAGTCCATTTAAATATTTTTCCCTTTTTTTGTAAAGAAGTGATAGGGTAAGCAACCCTTGAAAACCCTTCCACAAACCGCCTGTAGTATCCTGCCAGCCCCATGAAAGATCTTATATGTGCCACATCTTTTAGTATTGGCCACTCCATTATGGTCCTTATCTTTTCGGGATCCACTGCAATGCCCTCTTTGGTGATGATATGGCCGAGATACTAGATCTGCTCCTTATAGAAATCACATTTGCTATACTTGGCGTACAACTGATGCTCCCGTAGAATTTGTAGCACTAGCCTGAGATGCTCCTCATGCTCTTTAACATTCCGAGAATATATTAGTATATCATCAATAAAAATTAACACAAACTTATCCAAGCACCGATGAAATATGTTATTCATCAAGCACATAAACGTCGCAAGTGCATTGGTCAGCCCGAAAGGTAGTGCCACAAACTCATAGTGTCCATAACGAGTTTGAAAGCAGTTTTGGCTATGTCCTCCTCCTTAATTCTGATTTGGTGGTACCCAAATCGCAAATCAATTTTTGAAAATACCGTCGCCCCTTTCACCTGATCAAAAAGTTCATCGATACGGGGTAGTGGGTATTTATTTTTAACTGTCAATTTGTTCAGCTGTCGATAGTCCATGCACATACGGAGAGTTCCATCCTTCTTCCTGACGAACAGTACAGGATCTCCCTGGGGTGATACACTGGGGTGGATGTACTTCTTGTCCAATAACTCTTGCAGTTGCATTTTTAACTCTGTCAATTCCGTCACACTCATCCAATATGGTGCTCGGGACACCGGCACTGCACCAGGTATCAATTCTATGGTAAAGTCCAAATCTCTTTTAGGTGGCAGCCTTGATATTTCTTCGGAAACACGTCTGCAAATTCTTGCACCATAGGAATGCTTTCCAAAGAATCAGTTTTATCCTTTGAATTGGCATAACCAACTTGAATTGCATATACTTGACACTTTTTCCCAATGCATTTAGCCAATTGTGAGGTGGTAATTGGCCGAATCTGTACCGGCCTCAGAATACCTTGGATCTCTTGTTTGTTCCCCAGTTCGTCTTGGTAGGAAATTGTCTTTGTTTTACAATTTATTATGGACCACCATTTTTCCAGCCAGTCCATCCCGATCAGCACATCATACGATCCGAGAGGAAGTATGTTCAATTCTACCGTCACCGTATGAACTGCTATCATCAGTGGGCAGTTACTGACCTTGGCTAGCACTCGCCTTTTTTCCCCTGTAGCGAGCTGAACTAGCTATGAATTTTTAAATTTAACAGATTGCAAATTACAGTTTTCCACAACCTTGGGACTAACATAACTTAATGTAGCTCATAGGTCAACTAAAACATAAACAGTTCGATCAAAAATCTTACCTTCGAACTCTACCATAGTCAGCTGGTAATCAACTTGACGGTCCTCGAGGGCAGCGTTTATTCTTGGTATGGACCGAGCCACGTCTCCCACAGTAGATGCTTCATAAAACTAGGACACTTGATCATTACCCTTTCGGAAAGGACAGTTCTTAATGTAGTGTGGCCTGCCACATCCCCAACACTGTACTGGCGGCCTAGCTATCCCTTCGTTATCAGCTCTACCCGATTGCTCGCTATATCTGGATTCGTTGGGTGGCTTTAATCTGAGCTAATTTTTGGGCTGGTTCCTACAGTTTGGCCCCTTGGAAAGTCCCTTACTAAAACTGCCACGAGCTCCCTTGGCACCCATAGTCGTTCTGCTGCCTTTTTATCTGTCCATCGCTTTCCAAAATTTTATCCCTTCTGTTTATTCTATTGATAGCAAATCCTAGCTTTTAGTATTGCTTCATCCATGGTTTTCTGGTTGTCAAACTCGATTCTTTCCCTCATTGCCTGGGGTAGACTGCTAACAAACCGTTGTACTTTTGCCTTTTCTTCCCGTATATACGGTACATAGCGGAGCAGAGATGTAAATTTAGTGATAAATTCATCCATGGTCTGCTGCCTAAGCCGCAGATCATGAAATTCCCTTGCCTTTTCATCATAGAAACGTTCAGTCAAATATTTGTCTTTAAAGTATCTGTTGGAGAGGTAAATCCCCTCTACGGATAGAGGCGATCCCTACTAGCCCAAAACGGGTCTAGCAACAATCAAAAAATGCTATCACGCAAGTTCCTAATTGCAAATAAAAGGTAGGTGATGGAGACCTACTTGAGATCCAACGCTTTAGTTTGTAGAAGAGACGTCGCGCACGTTCCTTTGCCTTGGCCAGTCACGATCCTTCACTATCCACATGAATGGACACCTGCACACAAAGAGAACAACACAAACACAAGCGTGAAATCTAATATATGCAATTATACATCAGCCAGGAAGGATATAATTCAACATCAACCATTACAAGTACAACGAGAATGGAACCATAATGATAGTTATCTATTTATTAATAATTCAACAAAGGAGAATACAACCAGTGTCCTGACATCAAGTCCTCCTTTGGTTGGGTGCTCAGCTACATGAGTCTTGCAAAAGCTTGAAGGGATGAGGGACAAGCTCTCTCTCTCTCTTTAGTGACAAGATCTCCTTACTTAGGTAAAGCCTTATGGATACAAAGAAGGCTTCTTGCAACTCCAATCTTTTGATGTCTTCCTTTCAGCACAAGTATTGCCACCAGAGTCAGAACTATCAGAACTAGAACAAGCTTGCTCAAGCCATGGAGACAAGATTTTATAGAGGAAAAGGAAGAGATAAGGTCAATCCCCCACAATAATGGATTTGGCTTCATCACTTGGAAACTTCCATGGAATGGTGGCAAACTACTTCCCATCCAAGGAGATTCGAAGCCAAACCATCCTCACTCAACTTGGAATCAGTTTGGTGAATGAGTTGGATAGAACCTTCGGAGGTTTGGTTATTTCAAAACTTTGCCCAAAATGGTTGGCGCGATTGCGACTCTGGGTCAGAGCGCTAATGGCGCGCCCTTTCAATAGGATTTTCCCCATTGGCGCGGGCATAACAAAGGGCACCAGCGCTAATGCAAAAAGGGTTGTTTTTAAGGGCAATGAGCAGGAGATGTCTTAAGGGCATATGAAGCTCATGTTTAGAGGTGAATGAGGCAAGTGGTTTCAAGTCTTGTCACTTCTCACAAGTCCCAGAATGGGTCCTCCAAGATGCGGGAGAGGGGTAACAGGGACGGTGACAAACGATGACAAATTACTGTGTAACAGATTCCCCCTAAAGCATGAGGCCCGAGAGAGAGAGGGGTGAAGTGCTTTACAAGAACATGTGTGACTGAAACATTGTCGCCAGAGAACCTGCGAAAATAAGTACAACTGATATCTCAAGTACATGATATATATGTGGTATGGGTGCAGCCATCCGTAACAGAGTATAAAACTGGATCCCAGGTATGGACACAGCCATCCGATGAGGATCGATAAATGGACTCAGGTATGGTCGCAGCCATCCAATGAGTGAGTCATGTAATGATTACAATAATCCACAAAATGCAACCCGGATGTAAATATGCACAATCCGGGGTCTTGTGCTCCAACTCGACCCGAACACAATACAAGTTCAAGCATGTGAATATAGGAGTCGAAGTCGAACATGCATGAACATCGTCTGATTACCAGTCAATGCTGAAAACTGTTAACAGACACGAGAGGTGCCACCAATAATGACGATGGTCCTCAAGGTACTATAGGTACAATCCACGACGTGTGAATCAATGAGCCAGTGTCGAACACCCATAGAATCATCCCATCGGAGGCCAATGATGAAAACTTCGCGTCGAACACGAAGAAGCTGCCATTGAGGCATGCAGGCTCCAAGGTACCTGAAGGGAGTCTCTAGGCCACCTTCCTAGATAATGAGCTGAAGTCGACAGGAAGTGATCTTGATCGAAGGTGGGCCATAATGTTTCCCACATCATCGACACGAGACGGAAGGAGACAATATGTTTTGTGTGAGATATCGGAGGGAGGTTGAGTATTCTTGCAGAGGCCAACTTCTCTTGAACATATCGACGGCACAATGACGGATTTGGCAGTATTTGAGGTCAAATGATCAGGGGTCATGATAACAAGACGATGGGCAGATGAATGGTCAAATAGGATAACCCAAACCCATGGAGGAAAATGTGAAACGAGATGAGATGTCCCCACCCAGACACGAATGCAGAAAGTGCCGTGTTCAAGAGCGACATACTGCCGATGACGACGATTATGATTCCTTTATTCCCCCACCATTTCTGGTGAGTACCCTGGTTATTTTTGGATGACAAGCTTGACGGGGATAGCATATGCTTGAGGAGCGTCATTTCGACGGAATCCGATGTCATTAAGTTTTAACGAGTCTGACAAAGGAAGAACTCGGCGCCTTTTCATGTTTAGAGAGTT
>APFE031402024.1:161279-176377 GCA_000404065.3 Pinus taeda | reverse complement strand
GATGAATGGTCAAATAGGATAACCCAAACCCATGGAGGCAAATGTGAAGCGAGATGAGATGTCCCCACCCAGACCCGATTGCAGAAAGTGCCATGTTAAAGAGCGACATACTGCCGATGACGACGATTATGATTCCTTTATTCCCCCACCATTTCTGGCGAGTACCCTGGTTATTTTTGGATGGAAAGCTTGACGGGGATAGCATATGCTTGAGAGGCGTCATTTCGACAAAATCCGATGTCATTAAGTTTTAACGAGTCTGACAAAGGAAGAACTCGACGTCTTTTCATATTTAGAGAGTTTGAAAAGATAGCGAAAAGAAGACTCTAGGGGTGTCCTTTTTTGTAAAGTTGTGTCTCTCGAGCCCGAAAAAGTATAAAACGATGCTCGAAAGAACCGCCCGATCATTACGACCGAGGAGTACTTTTCGTAAATAGTGACATTGATCCGAAAAAGTAAAAAAGCAACCGATATCACGTCGTTTCGTTTCCATTAACGAACCTGAAACGACAAGGGTCCGACGATCTTTTCATTCTTTATACGGTCGGAAAAAGAGTTTAAAAATGACCGCCTCTCATTTACGTTTAACGAGTCAAGAGGAATAACTCGGCGATCTTTTCACGTTTAGCGAGTCGGAAAAGAGCTAAAAGATGACTCCATAGTGACTTTTTCGTGTATATACCGAGTCCAAAAAAGTATAAAATACAACTCGTTTCACCGTCGAAGCTGCGTAAAAGACCTGTCGCTGCACAAGAAGTAAACGTAAAATCCATTTTCAACCAAAAATACATTAAAATATTCAGAAATAACCCTTTTAAACCAAAAATGAGTTAAAAAGCTTATAAATAGGGTGAAAATGTAAAATTAAAATTACTTTTACCATTTTACCTCTTGAAGAGTGAAAAGAGTCCATTTGGGAGGCAAACTTCAGGCGGCGATTACGACCAATCCGTGCAGCCATTCGCGACCTCGTCAGTTCCAGGTAAGAGGCGCTTCCCTTAGCTCCATTTTTATACCATTTTTAATTCATTTAGTTCCTGATTGGGCCCCAGCAAGGGGGAATTTCAAAATTAGGGCTTCGCCCCATTGGCGCGGGTATCCGGCGCAGACCCGCGCTAATGGGGTGAAATACCCAAGGGAGCCGCGCCATTAGCGCAACTGTTTTAAGAACAGTCGCGCTAACCGCGCGACCCAACTTTTTACATGTTTTTGCCCGTTCAACTTAAAATTTTTCTAGATTAGAATTTGTCCAATATCCTAATAAAGGAAAATTTGTCCGTGTGGGTGCAGGAAACAGGTCAAAATGGTGGCAGTATGGAAAGAGCGAGAACATGACATTGTGGATGCCTCAGCCATTGAGGATGAAGGGTGCATGAACGCCCTAAGGGATTGTGGCCTTAAGAAATTCTTCCTCACATCATACATGCGGTTGCAACCTGAGTTCTTGCAGTTTATCATTGATGCTTGGGACGTAGATGACCAAGTGTTTCGTCTGCGGAATCAGACCTTAGAGCTCGAGGTCTCCGATGTTTACTTCATCACGGGATTGTCGCGGAGAGGGGCAGTTCCTATTCTGATAGGTAGTAGACCTTCTGGTGAGAAGGTTGGTGAAGTGAAAGCTCGAGTGTGCCCGGAAGCACAATTCGGGCAACAGAGTGCTAAGGTGTTAATCAACACCATCCAGGATCTGACTCTGAAAGCCATCCTCTTCACCATCACACGCGCAACTGGGGTACAAGCGCCCCACGAGGCCAGTAAGAACCACCTGATCCTAGCAACTGAATGCCTCAGTCTGACCATTTTTAACTGGGCTGCAGCGGTGACTACTAACATTAAGAGGCAGCTCACCAATTGCAAGCGAGCGGAGACGAAACAGTTTGCATACGGCTCGATCGTGGTATCCTTCTTCCTGGAATGAATACCACTCTTCCAGATTCAGAGAGCTGTGGTGGCAGATCCATTGCCACAAGAGCCTAGAATGGCTCGCTGGGCAGCATTGATGCCCAGAGGAGGAGGAGGCCAGGAGATGTCGTGGCATCCCGAGTTCTTCATATGGCTCCGACGGCAGATAATCGTGATCCAGGATTGGGCGTATGCAGGGACCAGTTTCATGGGAGACCCAGACCTTCTGCTACCAGAGGGGGAGGAATGGGAGGAGGATCTAGGTATGTACTCCTTGATTTTGATGTTTTTCATTTTTTTTTTTAATACATGCCTGTTCTAATGATGATTATATGTATATGCAGATGTGGGCCCAGAGCGACCAGCCGGGCTATCCCCTACAGCGCGAAGAGGCCAACACGCAGCCGACCCACAGGCAGGAGGTGTCGTGGGGGAGGAGTTGATACATAATCTCGAGGGGCTTGCCCAAGGGATTCCCGATTATGCCAGATTGGCAGATGTTACTTTCACTTACCAGAGGAATACAGTAGGGGTGCCGAATCGCGTCCATCGTCTGTTGAGACGATTGGTGCGAGCGGTGATGTGCTATCATGAGCACCACCGTGCTTAGACTCCTAGGCTTTATTTTCTGCATATATTTTTTGAGAGACATGTGTCTCAGATGTATGGAGAACACAGACTCTATCCAGACATGTACATTATTTTTTGAGCGCTTCAGTGCGCCACACGATATATACATATATATACATGGTGTTTTTATTGTATCTTATGCTTCCTGTATTATGTTGATTTACATATTATGCAAATGTCTATCCAATACATAGTTAGCTAATGCATCGGTTACTGCATTACGTCTTCTTGGAATGTGATGGTAAGTAATATAATCAAAATCTCTTTCCAATAACTTAACACGTAAATACAACCTTAAAATGCGATGATCTCTGACGGAATATCGTCCGTTGAGCTGGTGGACTACAAGTTGTGAATCTAAGTTTACAACCAATGAGCGGATTCCAAGGTTAATCGCCTCAGCTAATAATTCAATTACAGCACTATATTCAGCCACATTGTTCATTGTACAACCCAGACACACCCCTTGAATATCTTCTAACTCACCATGAGGATCGTAGATCACCCATGCCGCAGATGACAGATTGCGAGTACTGCGGGAA
Source organism: Pinus taeda (assembly GCA_000404065.3). Classification (NCBI taxonomy): domain Eukaryota; kingdom Viridiplantae; phylum Streptophyta; class Pinopsida; order Pinales; family Pinaceae; genus Pinus; species Pinus taeda. The sequence goes on along the minus strand of APFE031402024.1, from coordinate 173,303 downwards.
GCACCATCAGCGAAACCAACGTAAGGTGATCCAGACATCTATTCAAGAAGCAAAAGACACAATAAGCGGCAATCACGCCAACACACTGAGATAAAAATTAAATAAACACGCACACACACAACACACCCTTAAAAAGCATATGCATGTAAAAAGAAAAGAGAGTGCCTGGACTCAGGCATAATATTTCTTAAGATACAGCCCATTGCGGGGCCTGTCCAGGGGATTACCTTCATAATCTATCAGCTCATAGGCACCCTTTTGTAAAAATCTTTTCACAATATAGGGCCCATGCCACATTGGCTCGAGTTTTCCTGCCCCCAGCTTATCGTTAGCTTGATCGTAGAGCAGTATTAGATCTCCCTCGATGAAAGAGCGGGGATTAATGGTGTTATCGAAGTGAGTTTTCACTCGCTTCTTTTGAGCTTCGATAGCTAGGGAGGCTAGATGACGTGTCTCGTCCAATCGTTCCAAGTAAAGAAGTTGCTCTTCTACAGGAGTAGTATCGGGGAGTAACTCAACGGCTAATTTGAGTGAAGGGATCTCACACTCAATGGGAAGGGTCGCCTCCAGTCCATATACTAACTGAAAAGGGGTGAAACCGGTGGCGTCCTTCACGGAGGTCCGGCAGGCCCACAAAGCAGAGAACAACATTAAATTCTGACTAGACTTGTGCATGCCAACAGTTCTTTGAAGCATCGTGACCAAAACCTTGTTCACGGCTTCCATTTGACCATTTGCCTGAGGATAGTACAGAGTCGAACTATCATGCCTAAGACCTAGCTGGGTTGTCAACTCGGCCATCATATGATTACGAAAATTCTTTCTGTGATCAGTGACAATGGCTTGTGGAACTCCGAACCACGAAATAACATGGTTAAACAAAAACTGCGCCGCGGTGTGACCGTCTTCAGACAATGTAGGCATTGCCTCGGCCCATTTCATAAAGTAATCTACAACAACGATGATGTAACCATGCCCCCCGGCCGAGCGAGGGTTACATGTCACATAATCGATGCCCCAGTTGGCAAAGGGGCCGACGGTTACAACGGGGTGCAGGAGGGCAGGGGGCGCACGCATCTTCCGTTGGTAAATCTGACATTCGTGACAAGAACAAACGACAAGAATGCAATCTTTAAAAATGGAAGGCCAGAAGTAGCTAGCACAGAGGATTTTCTGTGCGGTGGCATATCCAGACATGTGACCGCCACAAGCACCAGAGTGGCAGTCATTTAGAACTCTTTCAACTTCTTCGAAGGTTAGGCATCGGCGAAGAACCGAATCAACACCAAGACGGTACAGGGTGTCCCCAACGATGCGATATGGTTGGGCTTGGGGACGAATCTGTCGACGAGCATCTTTCGAGGTCTCGGCACGGAAGGAGGACGTCTGCAAGTAGACAATGATGTCCCCGTACCAAGGATCGAGGGTGCTGATAAGGAAAAGAGCTTCGTCTGGAATAGACTCCTCTATCTGAGAGGAAGTAGCGGCGGATGGCAAAGAACACAAAAGTTCAGCAAAGACAAGTGATTTCTTTGACTTGGTAGCAGTAAATTCCAAGTCAAACTCTTGGAGGATGACGATCCACTTTGAGTATTTTCCCCCCAGCAATTGTCATGAGAGAATGTAGGTCATGGGGTTGCAATCCAAGATCACCGTCGTAGTGCGCAACAAAATGTAGTGACGGAATCGTTGGACAGCGCAGACAGCAGCAAGGGCCAACTTCTCGACATATGGATATCGAGTCTCCATATCTAGTAAGTTGCGACTAAGATAATAAATGACATGTTCGATGCCAGCATCGTCGTCTTGGACCAAAACCATACGATGGTGGTATCAGCAGCGGCCAAATATAGTGTATAGTCACGATGATAATTTGGAGGCCGCAACAAAGGGGCGGAAACTAGGAGAGTTTTGAGACGAGCAAAAGACTCCTTGGCTATGGCATCCCATTGGAATGGGGTGTCATGCTTAAGTAACCGGGTAAAATCCTTTTCCACTTCGGCATAGTTTTGGATGAATCGTCTTAGAAAATTAGCTTTTCCCTGCAAGCTCTGCAATTGCCGCAAAGTAGCAGGGGGAGGAAGATTCACAATTGCCTCGACTTTAAGGGGATCCAAACGGATGCCCTCTCGGGAGACGATAAACCCAAGAAGTCGACCGGATTCGACGCAAAAGACACATTTATGCGGATTTAATCGGATATTATAGTGTCGACAGCGAAGAAAAATTTCACGAAGATGTGATGGGTGGTCCGCGCGCTTAGTTGAATGAGCGGGGAGGTCATCCAGATAAGGCTATACGATGTGCCGGATATCATGGAAGGCATAAGACATCGCACGCTAAAAGGTAGCGCCGGCATTCTTAAGACAAAAGGGGAGCTTCTTGTAAGTAAAAGTGCCCCACAGGCAGATAAAGGCCGTCTTGTGTTGATCAGTGGGGGCGATATTAATCTGGTTGTAACCAGAGAAGCCGTCCATGAAAGAATATATTTCGCTGCCCGCACACTCGTCAATGAGTTGGTTAATGAACGGTGTGGGGTAGTTGTCTTTTGGGCAAGCTCGATTAATGTCGTGGTAATCGACATAGATGCGAATGGTACCCTATTTTTTATCTACAGGGACAATATTTGATACCCAATCTGTCAGTGGGATAGGATAAATGAATCCAGCTTTAAGAAGTTTTTCAACTTCTGCTTTGATAGCTGCCGCCTTACGGGGCTGCACGGGACGTCGACGCTGACGAACAGGTTTGGCCCCAGGATACGTAGGTATCTCATGCACTACTATGGATGTATCAATACCGGGCATTTCTTCATAGGACCATGCAAAAACATCACGAAATTCGCGGAAAAGTGCGATGTATATCTGAATCTCCTCAGGAGTGCAAGTGACTCCTATATAAATGTTCTCGACAATCCCTGGCTTGACAGAGATGTCAATGGGTTGCGTCTGCGTGATGTTCCCTAAATTCCCTTCAGACGATGTATGATAAATCTAGATGGGCGTCTGAAGAGGCTGAGAAGGGAGACATGGAGCAACTGCTCGAGACAAAGCAGTGTTTCCCGGAGGGTAGGGAGAAAGGAGGAACGGTGGTGAAGAGGGGACCACAGACGTTCTTCCAGAGACATAGTCTCTATGATAGCCTCATCGGAAGGAAATATTTCCTTTAATGGATCCGAGGAGGTATATTCTCCAAACCAGGGGGGAAAATCATCTAAGTCAAGAACCCCACTTGAAGCAGTGGGTTGATCATGAGAGGTCGATGCAGCAACAATTTCGATGTAGTTGAGCTCGGCTGGACTCAACGGCATCTCCTCACCCCAAGATTCTATCTAGTCGATGGGGGGAAGGGCCCAAGGACCAGAACGAACCGAGATCATGGAGATCGAGGCAAGGTTGGGAGGTGGGAGGGAGAAAACACCCATAAGGGCGGGTTCTTTGAAGAGCCCGGCTCCCACACTCTCAAACGGAACGGAGGTATGCTCAACGAATGGTACATTCCCCTCAGAAGAGGAAGCGAAGAAGGAAAGCTGGTCAACCGTGACAATTTTCCCCTGATGAGGGAAACAGATGACACGGAAGAGGGATGAAGCCACGGCACGCATGGCATACATCCAACTCCAGCCCAGAAGGATGTTATATGTGAGATTTGCATTGACAACCTCAACTTCTACTTCCACGGTCTTCCCTTCTAAGGTGATTGGTAATCGTTGAAGAATACCGTAAGGATGGGATTCTCTCCCATCGAATGCTTCCAAGGTCATTGGAGACTGGCTCAGAGTCGGGGACCCGATCGCTTTCCAACAAGCAATAGACATGATGCAGGTTGATGCGCCTTCATCAATAACTGTACGATGGATCGTTTTGGAATTGATGATGACTTGAATGAGAAAATCAATCTGATGAGGCAGTCGAGGAACATGGCTCTTGAGGTCGAAGGTAATCAGGTCCGAGTCCCCTGGGTCGATACCATCGATGGCCGATAGCAGGGACTTCCTCTGGGGGGGGGCAGCTCTGAAGAACCTCTAAGGTGGACATAGCCGACGGAGCCTGCGCTAAGTCCTCTACGATGCTATAGTGCTGGGCAACACGAGCATTCGGATTATAAGAAGATCTTCTTAGTACCCCTTTAGGAGGGGGTCGGATTATCGTCTCAGTACTCGGTCTCTCGATATGGAGGGGACCAGAGCTGGACGAAGGATCACTTAAGGGAACCTCTGGCTCCTTCCCGGCGGACGACGGATACTCCTTTGCTCGAGTCATTACATGAACAGGAATAGATCCAACCATGAAGACCTGGGAACCGAAGGGAGAAGAAGAGGGATCAGCCACCATTTGAGTTTGCTGAGAGGGAAAGGGTTCTTTAAGAACCACAGGAACCCCAGGAGCACCCTTCAACAAACGACTAACTTCGGACCACCTAGGACAGTCCTTGGTATAGTGATCCTCCTCACAAATGAGGTAGGGATACTTGGGTTTGCGCTTAGCTCCTTCCTCGGCAGGAGGTTTAGAGGATTCCTGTTTAGGTTGCTCGGATTTATTTTTCCCTTTCCCCTTGTCCTTTTTCTTGCCTTTCGAGGCCTTGCCCGCCATGGTGGACTGGACGACGTTGACCTCGGAAGTGTTACTAGAATTTAAACCACTCTGAGAAGTGTTTTCGTTGGATGCACTTGACTTTTGCTTCCCAGGGTTTGACGATGATTTTTTAGAGGCCGGGTTCACAGAGCCAATGACTCCATCGACAGATGGCTTGGGCGGAGCCTTGGATGTACTGGGCCTTGGGGCGTCCAGCAAATACTCATACAAGGTACCAGACTGAGAGTAAACTAAGTCCAGGTACTGAGTGCGCACGATTGCTTGCTCTTCAGTTACACAGGCTCCCATAGCAATGTCCCGTGCAATCTTAGGGACGAAGGAAGTCATGAACCAGTCGGTGAGGAGTTGATCAGGAATCCAAAACTTGATCAACCTGTGACGCCTTCTCCATTCATGTATATGATCGGAGATATGCGTAGCTGTATCCTGCTTAAGAGACGTAAGGAGGTGAGTCCCAGTCTTGTACCGAATGAGTAACTGAAAATGAGTAAGGAATTCCATGGCCAACGAATTAAAATCTTAAAATGACGCGTGGGTCAATTCAATATACCATTTAGCGGCAGAACCAGTGAGAGTCCTCTGAAAGAGGCAAAGTCGAATCGAGTCATCGAGCCATGAATTAGACGAACACCATAAGTGATACGTCATCACATGAGCTTGAGGGTCCTCTCCGACTTTTCCGTCGAATTTGGGACAGTCACTAGGTATCTTAGTTGGAACTGGTGGCCATTGTGGATTATGTAAAATGGGATCATTTGTTAACTTCGACACATCGGGCAGTTCCAACGTCGCTAGGAATGGTAGCTGCGAGTTAAAGGACATTTGTCCCGGATATGAGGTAGAGCCATAATTCCATCCAGTTCCTGGTTGCCCCCACTGGCCTTGTCCCGATGGACCAGGTCCAAAAGGGCCTTGTCCAGAAGGATTTTGTCTGTAAGGGTTATTTCCAAAACCGGGTTGCTGATACTGGTTCTACCCCCCAGCGCCCCATTGGTTACCATACTCGTCAGCAGGTTGTTGATAATTTTGATAAGGGTTACCCTGCGGCTGCTGGTAATTTTGATACGGGGTATATTGATTTTTCCCCTGGGGTTACTGGTATCCATACTGAGCCTGGGAACCAGGCGACATTTGATGACCAGATTGGGATTGATACCCACCTGAATACGGGGGTTGGGATTGGTACCCACCCGAATAAGGAGGTTGGGATTGATACCCACTTGAATAAAGAGGTTGGGATTGATACCCACCTGAATAAGGAGGCTGGGATTGATACCCACCTGAATACAGAGGCTGGGATTGATACCCACCTGAATAAGGAGGCTGGGATTGATACCCACCTGAATATGGATGCTGGGATTGATACCCACCTGAATGAGGAGGCCGGGATTGGAACCCGCTTGCATGCGGGGCCATTTGGCCGGAAGGTTGTCCTGGTCGGATCTGAGACGGCACTGTTCGCCCAGAAGGTCGAGCTTGCTGAGCGAGGGGCTGCCCTTGCGCAACCGAGGATTGTCCTTGGAGACCAGATGGTTGCTGAGCGGTAGGCTGGCCTTGCTGTGCGTAAGGATGGCCCCCTTGCCCAGAAGGGTGGCCTTGCTGGTTTCCGAGTTGACCTTGCTGACCGTAAGGTTGTCCTTGGTTCCCATAGGGTTGCCTCGAAGGGTAGCCCTGTTGGGTCCTGGGTTGTCCTTTCTGAGCATTGGGTTGTCCCGGGTTTCCAGAAGGTTGCCCAAGATACGTGAAAGACAGACCACTAGAGGCTAAAGGTTGTCCTTGATAGGGTTGTCCTTGCGGGCCTCCTTGTTGACCTGGGTAATTCTGGCCATAATATTGCTGCCCATGATTAGGCTGCGAGTAAGGCTGCTGACCCTGGTAGGGTGGTCCTTGGGATGGCTGTCCTTGACCCTGATGGTATTGGCCACCACCATATCCTGTAGCACCCCAAGCCATGCTCAATGGAACGGAAGCCTCCACATAAGGCTCTTCAGGCAAGGAGGTATACAAATAATGATTCTCAGGATCATAATAGGGGCCTTGCCCACCTAGGTTCTGGACATTATACAAGTACTGAGAATATGCCTCCTCTACCATCATATGATCGGAAGGAGGAGGGGCACCACTTGCGGGGTGCACAACTCTAGCAGTATGTGTCGATTTACCACTTTGTGCCGGACCTCGAGATGGGCCCGCAGCGGAAGTGACAGCGAAAGACGCTGTAACGACACTAACAACTGGAGTTGATGACGCGACACAGACGGTCGGATTGGTTGGGACTGCTGTAACAACAGTATGGTGAACTTGGGAAACAAACGGTCTTGTGGTAGGGACGATGTTTTGATCCCACATAGAAGAGGAAGCCGCGGAGTTCATAGCATCCCTCAAAGATCTATAGCGCGTCGGCACTGTGATACCGAGAGGTGTAACGGTGTAGGGCGTAGAGATGATTGGGGATGTAGCCGAAATGGGAGTATCAATACTCGACATGACGGGTGTCCCACTTGACACAGGAGATGTATCCTCCATATCGGAAGAAGCCATCGGAGACGCAACACCAACAGGAGTGGTGGGAAAGTCCTCTTCAGAGGGTTCCCAAACAGGGTTCAAGAACAAGTCGTAAAGCTCGTCCTCTGGGGCTCGAGATTTCAACGGTTGGATACTCAGAACAATAGGAAGAGCATCACAAACCAGTGTCTCAAGGGCAACAGAAGATGGAGACCCTTGGTCACTTGGGACAGGAGACGGAGTCAATGGATCCGCCAGGATGATCAAACAAAGACCCTAAGCAAACTAACGATAAGAGATCCTACTCAAAACTAAACGCAAACAAGATACTCAGAACAATAGGAAGAGCATCACAAACCAGTGTCTCAAGGGCAACAGAAGATGGAGACCCTTGGTCACTTGGGACAGGAGACAGAGTCAATGGATCCGCCAGGATGATCAAACAAAGACCCTAAGCAAACTAACGATAAGAGATCCTACTCAAAACTAAACGCAAACAAGATCTACCAAGGTAAATGTTATTGTGGCCGTATAAATTTTTATGACATTAGGACACAACTTGACCTTTTCATGTTTTAAGAGTTGAGAAAAGGACAAAAGGTGACTCTAGTTGCCTTCGAATGTTTTAAGAGCCCGAAGTGACAAATGCTCTATAGAGCCTTTTCTTTTACGATCAAAAAGTGACTGCTCTGGAGAAGCTAGGCAAGGGGTTTACCAGACAATCCGTAAAACTGCTTATACACCTTGGCAATCGTATGAAAACCAAGGACTTTCTGTACTGCAGTTAATCTTCCTGAATGTTGTGTTCGGTGCGTTACGGCTTGTAAGGTGGCAGACACGGCTTCCTATGGATCAAGGATGAAAACCTAGTGGAGTCTCCCCATATATACGCGACGGTACGTGGGAGCCCAAGTCCGTACTAGATCACAATCGAACCACACCAGGAGGAATCACCCAACCTTAATGTGAGAACAAAGGTGACTAGGTTTAACGACGTCGGAGCACGTCACTAGCCTAGACCTCAAGAATGTTTGCGTTATGTTCCAATGCATTTTTAAGTTGATTTGGTTTATTTTATGGTTGATCTTTAGTTAAGTTTCAGTTTAAGGCCCTACCATATGTGATCTTTCACAATTTCCTAGATGCAAGCTACATGCGAAAGAAAGCCATTTCGTTCGATGAATACTAACTACGAGAAGGTTAAGAGTTTCAATCAAACAAAATGAACAAAATCAACCAAACACCCTAATGCAGCTAATGGCAAATAAACAAAACTTTTTCTTTTCAATAATGCAAATAACGAAAAGTTCTATTCCATTCACTATTAAATGCAAAACAGATTATTTGATTTCCTTTCTACAAGCACAATGCACTAGAACTGATTTTGAAAGATAACAACACTGAGCAAAGAATCAAATTCACTCAATGAAGACACAATGAAATCCCAAGACACTAAAACAGTTCTCCAAATTGAAAGGAAAACAAGGCTTCGTACGAGCTATGTGATCTAAGCTCAAACAAAGCTAGAATGAAATCCAAGCAAACAAGAGCAAGTTGTTCTGAAATCACTCAAAAACACTTCAACAATCACTGAAGAAAGTGTGAAAAGCAATCACAAGGTTAACCGGATGATCAAAGAACCCAAAACTCCCACGGGAGGCTCGACACAGACGGCCACTAGATGCCCTAGGGTTGAGGTGAGAAATCGATGGAAAGAGGCAAACACCCTAAGGACAAAGGTTGCAAACCAGTCAAACAGGGCTTAAACACACTCCAGCAACTGAAAAAGAGGTGGCAAAATGCAAATCCAAGCTCAGACAGCAAGCAAAACAAGTGGACCAAAAACTAAACGGCTTGGCGCGACTGTCAGGCTGCAACTCGCGCTAAACAGGGATTGGCGCGGGTTGTCAGTTAGCAACAAGGGCCACTAGTGCGACTGTGAAGGCAAAAAGTGCGCTAACAAAGTTTGCCAATTTCAAAAGAAAAATATGCAGTCCAGGGCTTGGGTCACAATCTCAAAGCAAGTCAAGAAGCACAGGGGCAGCAAGAAATTCAATTCCAATGGCTTATCTAAGCAGGCAAATGAAATAAAACCAAAGAGGCAAGACAAACTCCAAATTGTTTAGTTCGTAAACCAAACCAGAGATCGACTGAAGCGGCTTTGATCTACTTCACTACTGCAAAGTAATAGTGTTTCGAAGGCTATCTGGCTATGTTTTAGACTCCGTCTAAGTTTACAAAACAAACAACAAGCTAAACTCCCCAGTGGAGTCGCCAAATTGTTGGAGAGGTAAATCCCCTCTATGGATAGAGGTGATCCCTACTAGCCCAGAATGGGTCTAGCAACAATCAAACAATGCTATCACGCAAGTTCCTAATTGAAAATAAAAGGTAGGTGATGGAGAGCTACTTGAGATCCAACGCTTTAGTTTGTAGAAGAGACGTCACCCACGTTCCTTTGCCTTGGTCGGTCACGATCCTTCACTATCCACGTGAATGGACACCTGCACACAAAGAGAACAACACAAACACAAGCGTGAAATATAATATATGCAATTATACATCAGTCAGGAAGGATATAATTCAACATCAACCATTACAAGTACAACGAGAATGGAACCATAATGATATTCATCTATTTATTAATAATTCAACAAAGGAGAATACAACCAACGTCCTGACGTCAAGTCCTCCTTTGGCTAGGTGCTCAGCTACAAGAGTCTTGCAAAAGCTTGAAGGGATGAGGGACAAGCTCTCTCTCTCTCTTTAGTGACAAGATCTCCTTACTTAGGTAAAGCCTTATGGATACAAAGAAGGCTTCTTGTAACTCCAATCTTTTGATGTCTTCTTTTTAGCACAAGTATTGCCACCAAAGTCAGAACTATCAGAACTAGAACCAGCTTGCTCAAGCCATGGAGACAAGCTTTTATAGAGGAAAAGGAAGAGATAAGGTCAATCCCCCACAATAATGGATTTGGCTTCATCACTTGGAAACTTCCATGGAATGGTGGCAAACTACTTTCCATCCAAGGAGATTCGAAGCCAAACCATCCTCACTCAACTTGGAATCAGTTTGGTGAATGAGTTGGACAGAACCTTCGGAGGTTTGGTTAGTTCAAAACTTTGCCCAAAATGGTTGGCGCGATTGCGACTCTGGGACAGAGCGCTAATGGCGCGCCCTTTCAATAGGATTTTCCCCATTGGCGCGGGCATAACGCAGGGCACCAGCACTAATGCAAAAAGGGTTGTTTTTAAGGGCAATGAGCAGGAGATGTCTTAAGGGCATATGAATCTCATGTTTAGAGGTGAATGAGGCAAGTGGTTTCAAGTCTTGTCACTTCTCACAAGTCCCGGAATGGGTCCTCCAAGATGCGGGAGAGGGGTAACAGGGACGGTGACAAACGGTGACAAATTACTGTGTAACAGTATCTTTGAAAGGTTTCCCAATTTATATCTTGTTCACTCACTCCCCATACTATCTTGACCTCCTTCCACCATAAGGTAGCTTTACCTTGCAGCTGGAAAATAGCCAGCCGCGCCTTGAGATTGTGAGCATACTCGTAAACTTGGAAATATTTGTTCATATTAATTAACCAAGCCTCCACTGCCTCCTCCAACTCCCCATCGAAATATGGCGGCTTCATCTTCTGAAACTCCCCCTGCAACTCTATCCGCTGTCTTTTTGAGGTTCGATGTTTAGAGGAATTATCGGATTTCTCCCCTCGAATCTCCTCTCTTCCTTTTGTCTCCTCCTGATCGGTATGATAACCCCGTTCCTTCGACACATGCATATGCTCTGAACTGGGATTCGACTGGCACTGGTTTTGTTTATCCGACAAAATTTTTCAGGATTTTCTCCTGTTCCATGGTTAATCTGGCGTTGTCCTCACGCAGACGGGCCATCTCGTTCTTCAATTCCTGGACTGTCTCCAATATAGTCAAATTGGTGTTGCAAGCCTCCTCCCCCAATTGCACCCATATTTCAGGATTACCCTGAAGATGGGTGGTGGTTTCTGGCCTATCCACATTCCTGTGAGGGGCGCTTCTCGTTCTCCTCATACTCCGTTGTCAACTAAGTTCAGCAGATTAGTAACCTTCAACAGATAAAGATATTCAAATAGCATTGTCTGGTAGCCTTTGCTTATTTAGGTTTTTTTTTTTTTACCATTAATTTCACTATCGCTATTAGCCAGAGGTCACAGTGTTGTAGTCTGGCTCTGATACCACTTGTAATGGTTCCCATCATAAAATTTACAAAAGGTAAAACATGTAAAAATAAATTTTTTATTCATGTGACAACTTTTATCTTCGAGGTCAATCTTATGGGTTCATAATGCTAATGACTATTTCATGCTTAAGCTTTTTAATACAAGTTTTATGGCATTTATTGAAGTCTTCTTTGGAGTTTGCATTCATGCTGGTAGCTATTTCTGGTTATCAATTTCCGAGATTGTTTTTATGCTCACTATACCCTTGTCATTAATGCACTATCTACCTGGCGCCTGGAGAATGTACTGTGCCAGCGGTTTCTATAGCCACTATGCCAGATTTTATTTATACTTACAATATGATAGCGTTGGCTTCAGCCTCCAGCTGGCTTTGCTGATGTGTAAAGATAATTTTTGTTTCAGTACTTACCTCTGCTCTGCCTGTACGCGGCACAAGTAGCCCTCTCTTACACCTCCCCTCCTGGATTTCCTCGCCACTTCAACGGTAGAGATTGGGCTCCCCAGATCGACGGTTAGTGTTGTTTCGGTTGTTAGTGTCAGTCTTTACAGCCTTCCTCCAGTGATCAAATGTGCTCTTACAAAGTGATTTTGAAGTGTCAAGGTCAAATTTTGTCATTTCAGTGAGTCTTCAAGCAAAATTTGGTCACTAGGCATTAGGTCTAGGGTTTGCTCTCACTCTTTTCAAAGTTGCCAAA
>APFE031402024.1:135172-158474 GCA_000404065.3 Pinus taeda | reverse complement strand
TTTTCTACTGTCTAGAGAGGATTCAAATGGTTGTTTGCCCTCTTTAGCTCCTTCTCTATCATCCCTGATCATCCATCTCAGATTAAGGCATCAACGCTCACTCCTACCTTGCCCCAAAGATCCCCCTACAAAAAACTGTGCTCAATCCCGCACCCTGAATTGCACTCCCTCCAATTGCCACCAAAAACCCAAAAATCTTTAAATCAACCCCCCTTATCAATTTACTAGCCTAATATCTTTGATCCTAATTGGTCAGCTTATCATATTGAAAGATCTACCGAATTTGACCCGAGAGAGCCTTCTCATACCTCGTAGGGCTAGCTACGAGGTGAAATGGTTTGATGTAGCCTTGAGAGTTTGTCTATCTCAGCCTAGGTGAATTCCAAGCGCTAACATCGGGTATGGTAATACTGCTTTGAGAGTTTCTATGCAGCATTTGATCCCTCTTATGTTTATTATGTGGACTATTTTCAGTTCTTACAGGTCTCTGGCATTTCTGCTCCTCTGCAGCTCGCGGTCTCCCAACTGGTCGGGGCTCCCTGGTTGGTTCGATGGCTCTGCCAACCAAGAGTGGTCACGGTAAGCCTGCACACCATTATTATTTTGGTGTTTGTTGTACAGTGGTAACAAAATTTGTTCTTATACTTGTTCCACCTTTGATTTATGGTTGACTCTTCTGCCACAGGTGCTACGCCCTGGCATCAAGACCTGCAACCGGATGGGCAACCCCTTCAGGTTCCATCGCCCGAGGCACCTTCTAGGTAAGAGAAACCCTCTCTGGATGATTTTACGGTGGAAAGGATGAGTCTGATAAATGGTCGAACTGGGTTTTCCTTTTGGCAGGCATTTGCCTGAGTCTGGTTCTAATAGAGAGAATTACTAGTTAAATGAATTCCTGTATGAGGCCGCAAGCCAAACTACTCGGTTTTCTTGCATGTAATTAGTACTGCTCAAGGTAGTTCTGGCTGTGGGACCCTAGCTAGGTCATGCCAGTTTATCATTTCCTCTATATATGTATATTTTGTTGTAAAAATAAGAGTTGAACCCTCCTGTGGGTTAATCCCAAGGTTGGAACTTGTTAACGTTGTAACTCCTGGACTGATAATTACTCCTCCATTTCCATATTAACGAATTTTTCTTTCCACCAATAAAGTTTATTGATATATTGAGGTGATGGTAGTTTTGCTTGCACAATCATTGCTTGTTGATTGGAGCTCCATTTGTTTAGCTAAAAAATTAGGATTGCTACTCATCTCTTCCAGTATGCGGTTCCAAGTTAAATGTATTACTTGCACAGAGTTCTATTGTTCAGGGTTTCTATACTTGTTTCTGGGTTGTTGGGATTCTTGTTACTGTTTCGGGGTTCGCTCTTTGTTAATTTATTTTTGTTATATAAAAGCTGCCGAGGTTCGCTCTCTGTTAATTTATTTTTGTTATATAAAAGCTGCCGGCAATAAATTGGAAACTCTCCCCGGTTAAAACCCTACCCTACTCATATAATTTTGCATCCTTCCGCTACAGTCTTATGTTTTACACCAGGGTTCCAAACGTTTGTTACAACTCTTATTGATTAAGTTATCTTTTCTGAGTGGATGCTAGTCTTCGCTAGCAAACATCGACCCTGAATTTGTTCCATTTGCGTCATTACTTCTTCTGTGGCTGCACCAATAAATAAGGCTCTACAGGCAGTCATTCAAGAATTCTAACCCTATGAAAACGAGTGCGTTAATTTATTCTTGACGTTATTTCCTATTTCTAATCCTCAGAGATCATAATGTAAATGTTTCTATCTTTGATTCCAGAAAGTTGTTCTAGAGATGGGAACATGATTATTTAACTCCTGCCTTTATTTTTCGAAGATTTATTCTTGGAGGCTATGAACCTGATTATTTAATTTATAACTCTGTTTTCCAGAGACAATACAATGAAATTTCAATCATGTATAGTTATTTAATTCCTTTATTTTTCAGATTTCTTTTATGTTCAAGATGCAATTCTCTGTTTTCCATAGACAATAAAATTTAACTATTGAATCAGTAATATCAATCATGTTAAACTCATCAGTTTATTTCTATACCTGATCCAAGGGCAAGAACCACCCTGATCCTGGCGCTTGTCAACCTCCCGACCTTAGGAGGGTCCTCCTCGACCCTTCCACCCCCAAACACACTTGCAAGACCACCGTCTTTTGCAAGATTTTGGCACTCTCAGGCCTGCGCTATTTGGTCATTACCAGACTTAGCGTCTTTAGCAAGATTTCTGCTTCCCAAGCCCGCGCTATCTGGTCATCACCAGACTTATGTCTTCTGCAAGGATACGACTTACTAAGCCTCACTATCTGGTCATTACCATACTTAACGTCTACAACAGATTATGGCTCACAACCAACACTATCTGGTCCTTACCAGACATAGTGTTCTCTTCTTCTTCTTTCCTCCCTGCGGGAGCCTCAACCGTTTCAAAAAGTAGTTAGGTTTCCTTCACCCCTTTTTGACAACTATCATACTTAATTTTTAATCCTCCTTTCGTGAGGAGACACTGCAGCCATTGTCAATCTATTTTCTTTTAAATAGCAATAAGGAGCAACAAAACAGTAATTAACAACACAGTTAAATTAAACAGTAATAACAATAATAATTACTCAGTTACCCCAAACGTAACAATAGTCAAACAGTTAAATTTACTATTGTTAATTAAAATACTATCGCTTTACTAGGGGCATTACATCTCCCCCTCCTGAAGTTCAACATCGTCTCCATGTTGTTCACCCATAAACAGTTCGGGATAAGCTTCCTACATGCTCTGTTCATCCTCCCAGGTGGCCTCATCCAGCCGGAAGTGCTACCATTGCACTTTAACCTAGGCGATGGCTCGTTTCCGCAGCACGACCCTTGTCCGATCTAGTATGCTCATTGGTTTTCATTTCAAACAATTATTTTAGACTTATAAGGTAGTTAGAGAATTAATATTTTTGTTAGAGGACAAAATAAATGATTTTTGTTAAGAATTAACATGGGCGAGAGACAAGCAAGCATATTTGAAGAAAACATTTGATGTTTGTATGCCATATTGTATTGATATGAAAGTTTGGGACCTCTTAGATCTTCTAGATATAGATCTAGATCATATTAATAACTCATTAGTGGATCATGACACCTCATAAACATAAAAATGACAATTGTATTATCGGACTTTGTGATTGTCTAGGGACTCACAATCTAATATTCCCCCCCTCAATCTCAAATTCGAATAATTTTACTAATAACTTTTTTTATCTTCAATTTGAAATTGACGAAGTGAGTTCGGATGAAGATATGCCTGTAAAACCTACCAAAATCTGACTGTCTAGAAGTGATTAGCTACTATGTCCGAACATATTTGTTTAAATGATTGTTGAGGAGACTAGTTTCTATGTTGGATTTCTCCATGTTGACTAAATTATAATTAATTTTACTTCCAACAGTTGATTCATGAAATAATCCAAGCTAGGGCTTTAGGTGGTGGTTTTTGGATGACCACTAACTATCTTCCATGGTAACTTGTGGTTTAAGGTTTACCACAAACCAATTTGCTTCGAATGATGCGGTGGTTTGTGGATTATCACTAACCAATCTTCTTTGAATAAATTGGTCATTTTTGGTTTACCACTAACTATACTGCTTTGATGGTGGTTTATGGGTTACCACTAACCATCTTCAATTCATCAATTTACTCCGACCCTTAAGGTGTGGAAAGTACCATATTTCTTTGGAATTACTAGTTGAAAACTTTTTCTTTTGTTCATTTCTTCAGACAACTTTCTCTTTACCTTTGTCTTGATTATATTGTAGGACTTACACAACTTGTTTACTTCTTTATTCCATCTCTAAGAATTTATCCATCCATAATTTGATTGTTTTCTTAACTTTATTTGCTTTCGATGTATTTCTAATAGATGATTTGTCTTCCCACAATGAAGACAAGGATGAAGATCAAAACATTGACTCTCCATGTGACTATTTATTTTACAATGCTAACACTTTAACAAAATTATGAATGTCTTCAAGGAATCCCGCACTCACAAACTGTACTATTTTGGAGAAATATAGTATGTAAAAGTTGTTGTATTTTGTGTACCCCAATCCATGTTTATCTCTATTGGATGATATTTCTTCCCAAGGTCTAATCACCATCTTGGAAATACCATTTTCTTGTTTTTCTTCACAACTATTGCTACTATTGATATTTTGTGCTTGATTCATTGATACCATTAATTCCATTGTATCGAACTATGTATCAATCAACTGTATTAAGTCCTAGATATCACAAGACACATTAACTTTTTCCGTTGTTTCGATTGTGTCACATGCTACATTAGAGTTTTGAATTAGGACTTTAGTACAACCTATTGCATCAATTTTCTCTAGTAGCTCCATTGTTTCACAACTTTCATCAACCAATTGGATGAGTTCATCTATTTCACAAATTGCATTCACTGTTTGGATGAGATCTTATGTGTCACGTATTGCATCTATCTTTGTTTTAGACCTTGCATCAATCATATCATCAAGTAAATCTTGTTTTTGCCTCAATTTATCTAGAGTACATTATCAATTGTTCTTTCATATCTATTTCATTTTGAAGATCTTTAGTAACTACTAGTGTATCAACCATTTGATCAATTATGATTTGATTTTGCTTTAGTTTCCACTCTACTTCAATTTTATTGTGCAATTCATGGTTACATTCTTCCAATTCTTTAATTTTTTGAGATGCATTTTGTAGACGTTTTCCTCCTTTACTTATTTTTCACTTAACACACTCGCTTGTACTTGCTTGCTTGATTATAATGCTCGCTTAATTTATGAAACTTAAGGGTGTTGGGTACTAATAATCATGTGCCCTGAAGTTTGATTTTAATACTCACTCTACTTTGGTTATAATGACATGAACTTTGACCTCCAAGAACAACTACCCTTAAACCCCCTTATTCAATTTTAGGTTGGTCTCACGGATTAGTGTGTGGCCGATCCTAGATGTGTGACTTGGTTGTAGTGGTGTGTATATGAGTCAATCATTCATGCATCAAATGGTGGAAACAATAATTTCACGTGGAAAGAAGTTATATATGGCTACTAAAACATTTCATGCAAATGTCTCCATGGATTCCTTAGCTGAATTTTTCTCTGGGGTAACCACCCTCTTATTGTTGTCAAATAGTGTTATCAATAAATTCTAACAGTAAATGACTGCAAAAATGAGCATGGTATTTGTGCATTGATTTGTAATCTAAAGACTTGCAGTGTTATGAAATAGGGGCAAAAACTAAAAATAAATTCACAAGCTATTGCAGGGGACTTTTCAGTTATCCCAGAACCACATTCACAATTTTTCTTGCTTTTGACTCCATAATGATTTTGGTCCCTTCACTTTCTGAAGATATGCAATACTGAAATTTCTTTGACCTAGAACATATGGATATTAGGATTCGAGTTCTTGGAAACTTTAATGTTTTTCTTGGAATGTTGGTCGTTTATACTACCCACATCTAATTCAAGTAGTGACTTTGGAAAAATAGACAACACAAGTTGGACACAATAATAAAAATGTATCTATCTAATTTGATATAGACATGAGTGTAGGAAACTTTGATTTCGTTGACATCAACTGATCACAATTTAAATGTAGTCCTTAATAGGAAAACATGACACTGTATAAGAGCCAAGAAAAATGTATGGCTATGCTTGGAAGGGGCCTCTGCAAGTAGATCTACAAAGACCTAGATATTTGGTACAAATCTTAGATTGTTGTAATGCAATAACGATAAATAGAGAAACCAGTTTTGCAATCAAATTTGACAAGAAACCATATGCTTCCCTTTTGTGGGTTCTCACCCAACAACATTAATCACATGCTTCAGACATATCATATTGACTTCACTATCTCCATGCACATATTAGCACCATCAAATTAACTTAGACTTCATCTTTCATAACCTTGCAATCATAGCTTTGATATTTTCATCTCTCATAACCTCACTCTGATAATGCCAACCTCTCATAACTCATGCCATGGCTATGATAAATCTCACCATGGCTTTGATACCATGTTAGGAATAAAATTGACAAGAGATAAGCAAGCATATTGGTGGAAAATTCTTAATGCCTGTCCTATTGTATTGATTTGAAAATATGAATGTGTAACACATCGTAAAACCTTCTAGATCTTCTAAATCTAGATCTTGATCATACTGATAACTCATCAATGGATCATGATACCTCATAAATATAAGAATGAAAATTGTATTGTTAGATCTAAGACTTTTGTGATCCATATTGTAGATAAACGTCTTTCAGATTAATCACATCATTAGGAATTGGGTTGACATTTCGAACCATCTAATGTGGTTCATCCTTAGGACAAGGTGAGAAAATAAGTCAATCTTCAAGAATAAATAGCATGGATGCATCATTGCCCAGAGTTAGCCATGGAAACTAGCCGTTGGTGATTAATTAAATAGGAAAATTCCATAATGATAGAGAGGAATAATTTGTTAAAAATCTTTATTTATTTATTTTTAATTTTTTAGTAATAACATAGTTGTTAGGGAGCATAATTATATTAAATATTCATAATGGATGATAATACTATATGGGACAGGATTAGGTTACAAGGTCTTATTTAAGAATAGGACATAAATTAATGAGGGGTTAAAAATTAGTTATAACTATTAAAAATAGTTGATAGGGGGATTTCTATAATAGGGTTGAGGGTCATATATATATATATATATAATATATATAATATATATTATATATATATATATATAGAAATAATAAAAATAGAAGTAAAAAAATAAATATTAATAAATGAATGATTTAATAAAAAAAAATCTTAATAATCTATTACTATAGGTATGTTTTTTCCACCGGAAAAATCGTAATCTTTCATTATATTGTGAAATATTACATATAGTAAACGTTGTTCAGCATATGCGGATTTCCTCCATGGCTATTGTATCTATAAACCATTCTTGTACATGTTTGTGTCAAAAAACAAAAAATCATCACGCAGGATGATGTTGTATCAAAATGTCAAAAAATCATCACGCAAGATGATGCTGTGAACGGTATTCTATATAAAAACATAATTGCACCTCGCAGGATGCTGTTGCATAAATAAAAACTAGATTATCTACACCATCATATATACTTGTCAGTTCATCAAAAAATCAGTGGTCATCCACCCGAGGGTAGATTTGGTCTATATAAGGCCTGTGGTAGTAGTGGTAGTACTGGTATTGAGAGATGCCCCTCTGTTTGTGGATTATCCACTGTCCTCCTGGTAGGTGCGTGGCTTCCTTGGATAATCCGTCGGCACTGTGATTATGCTCCCTTTAGATATGATGAACAATGATGTTATTAAACTATGATTTGAGGTGCATAACTTCATCTAGAATATTTAAGAGTGTGTGTGCGTGACATCTAGATTTCAGATTGATCCAATTTATGATAATATTTGAGTCCCCATATATCTATAAGTCTCTGCACTCATGATTTAAAGCAAAATGCATAAGATGACGAAGAGTTATGAGCTCAGCAAAATTGTTTGTTCCTACGCCTAAGTCCATCTTGACTTTGTAATGATGTTGATCAAATAGATATAGTATAAAGACCCCCCCACATCCATGTTGTTGACTAGCTCCATCGAAAAAAGCCCATGGTTTGAAGTGATCTATGGGGTCGAGGGCAGATGGTTTGCGAGAGCGAGGAGGAGTATATTCAGGCAATTCAAGATATGCTGCAACAATTTTGGCAATAATATCTTTCCATCGAATCGAGCCATTTTCGAAGATAATTTTGTTGCTAGCCAGCCAAATAGCCTAGCAAATGATGAGAGGAAGACATGTGCGGTTTGTTCCAGAATGAGCTCGATTCTAGGCCTCCCAAGCTGTTGTGATGTTTTCACCCTCCCATGCCCCCACGAACCTGATCTCCTCAGCCACATCCTTCCATATCTTTTTTGTGGTTCCACATGTAAGAAACAAATTAGTGGTCGATTTAGACTACTCTTTTCATAGTATGCACCAGGTGGGACCATGCACAGACCTGTGCATAAGCGATTCCCTAGTAGGAACCTTGTTCCGAAGAAAGCACCAGAAGAAGAGTTTTGTCCGGGGTGGAGTATTTAATTGCCAGATGATCTTCCACCGGCTCTGAGTTATTTATGGTTTTTGCAATTAATCAGACATAGGTAGCCTTCCTTGGGTGAGTAAAATCTAGATTCAGCCTTGTTCCACATGAGTTCGTCAGGTCCATCCTTAATGCGAATATGGGATTCACTCAGAGCACTCGTGTAATCCTTCCAATTTTGATTCTAGACCGGAGGCAAATATAACTGAGCTACAGATTTCCATGCTTGTGTGGATATGGATGAATTCTCCTGGTCTGCAATTTGAGCTATTACTCTAATATTCTGTTGATCGAGTAATCGAATAAGCTCACGAGGTAGATAACATCTCCCTCCTCCTCCTGTCCATGGATCCATACTGATGCAAGCCTTGGATCCATAATTGATTCTCCATGTAAGATGACTACGAATGAGGGGGAGCAAGTGCAATAGGGCTTTCCACACTGATGAAATACCTGTTTTGTTCCAGCCAGGCAGTCGAATCCAATCCATGACTTGTAAGGGCCATATGTATTTATGGTATGAGATAGATGACCAGAAATTTTGCTTGGTAAGAAAATCCCATCCCATTTTCGCAACCAAGGTGTGTGAAAAGTATGATAGATCTTTTAGGCCCTAGCCTCCCAACTTCTTAGGCATATCAATGTTGTCCCAGCTAATCCATGCAAAAACTCGCTTTTCCTGTCCTCCGTTCTAGAGATATCTACAACATATTTGCTTGAGACGGGCAAGTATTCCTCTAGGTATCCATGCTAAAGTCATACAGAATACAGGTGTGGCCTCCAATACTGATTTAATGAGCACCAACCTTCCTGCTCTGGATAGAAAGTGATGGTTCTAGTGCGAGATCCTTTTCTCAAATTTGGAGATCAGCCAAGTCCAGTCCGCAATCTTGTGTCCCAAAGGCTTGATCCAGTAACCCAAATATTTGAAACCCTGATCCAGAGGTTGAGGGTTATAAGGGAAATGATGCAAGGCTAGATTGGATTCTTGAGCAGAAGTGTAAGCCTAGGAAATGGTTTATTTTGAGTGGTTTGCCAGCATACTGGTCGCTCTGTAGAATGAGGCAAGGATCTTATCAAGGGTAATAGAATCCCATATACTTCCATCCAAAAAAATGATGACATCATCTACAAATAGGAGATGTGTTAGGTAACACTGATCAGTAATCTTCAAGCCTGTTAATCTACCATTCTACTTTTTGTGATAGATGAGTCTGCTCAGACATTCCATAACCAACAGAAAGAGGAGCGGTGAGAGCGGGCAACCCTGCCTGAGCCCCCTTTCAGCGTGGAAAAAAGGAGAGGCAGATCCATTAATGAGAAAACTGTATGAGGGGGTTGTTATGCATGCCATTATCCAATTGGTAAATGAGAGGGGGAAGCCCAGGTGAATAAGCAACATTTCAATATAAGTCCAGTCCACCCGATCAAAATCCTTGGCCAGGTCAATTTTGGGAATGATACCTTTTATTCAGCAGGCTTGGATGGAATGAATGGCCTCTTGAGCAGTGCCAATCGCTTCATGAATCTGTCGATCTTCAAGAAAAGAAAATTGTTCAGGGAGGATATGCTGAGAAAGGATAGGTCTGATACGATTGGCAATGATTTTCGAGATGATCTTATAGAGGCAATTGCAGAGGGAGATGGATCGGAAATCATCAAAGGAGGCAGGAGAGTCAGTCTTAGGGATGAGGGCTATGAAGGTGGAGTTGATAGCATTGAACAACCTACCAGATGATCGGCATTCCTTCAAAACATGCAAAAGATCCAAGTTCAATAGATCATAAAAAGCCAAATAGAATTCTATAACCACCCATTGGGTCCCGGGCTTTTATCCTTCTTAAACCACTTTAATATCCCCTCAAGTTCCTCCAGAGTGACAGGTGAGGTTAATTCATTTGCTTCTTCCTCACCTACAAAGCGAGGGAAGATTCCAGCCACTTGAATGATATCAGCTAGATTGGCCTAATGGGGAGCTCTGAACAGATTCCGAAAGTGTGAAGTGCCTAATCTGGAGAGTTTTTGGAAATTGTCTGCATGCTCTCCATCAGGAAGGGGCATTTTCCAGATCATATTAGTAGTCTTCCTTCCTTTGGAAAAATTTTGGTAAAATTTGGTGTTGTCGTCTCCTGCCTTTAACCATATGGCCTTGCTCTTCAATCTCCATGATTCTTTCCTTTCCTTGAGGATCTTGTCTTTCTGCTTCTCAAGTTCAATCAACTTGCTCTTCTCTTTTGCTGAGGTAAAGCCAAGATTCCCTTCATCCATCAGTAATTCCAGCTTAGCTTCAATGGCCAAAATCTTCTGATCATCCTTAGCCTTCTTCTCCTTTTCCCAAGCCATGGTTAGATGTTTAAGTTGATAGAGATTTTGGCAAAAACCCTCCGCCGCTGATTTGTTATTAGATATAGGGTGGGAGACCCAATAGTCCTTGACCAGTCTAGTATACTCCTCATCTTGAAGCTAGAAATGATTGAACTTGAAGGGTGCCTTTGGCTTGGCATCAGGTCCCATAATCTCTAGATGAATAGGAGAATGGTCAGATTTTCCCCCTGCTGCCACCCATTGTCTGTATCTGGTCAATCTCTGAGGCAGGGGGATTTTGATCATGAATCTGTCAAGTCTCCTAGCCAGGGTAGTATCCCTACCCTTCGGTTCCTCCAGGTAGGCATAAGCTTGTTCATGGGGATATAACCAAGATGGTGCTGCTCCAGAATATCTTTAAAGATATCAGACAAGGGGTCTACTTGGTCTTGTGATCCCCAAGATTCCCCATATCCCATGGAGAAGTTAAGATCACCCCCAATGATAATCTGATCCATAGATGTTGTGCTTAATCCGAGAAAATGTTTCCAAAATTCCTCTCTCCTCTAGCATGGGCCATAAACATTGATAATCCTCAAGGTCTCTCCTAGCTCAGGTAAGAAAAAGTCCATGCCTATGAAGCCCACTCCTCCCCAAGTGACAGATACATTTATGGTCTGAGGATTGTAACCGATGGCTAAGCCTCCCACCCTACCAATGGCATCCAGTGCATGGAAGTGCCATCCAGGTCGCAGGGTATAAAGGGTATGCTCAATAGAAACAGCATTGCCCAAGGTCTCTTGCAGCAAAATGCTATCAATTGGATTATTCTCAAATAGCCTCCACATGGCTAGTTTTTTGGATATAGTAGCCAGACCTCTTCAATTAAAGGATAGGCATTTCATGGCGGAACCCCCTCTGGGGTTTGCAATGCTCTAAGGACCCCTTCCATGGTGGATTGCTTGCCCGATGCTACCTCAGCATTGGCTTGTTGAATGACCTTGGACAGGTAGGATTTACGCTCCCTAGAAGATTGGGTAGGAGGGCCAGGGTAGGCCAGTCCTAACCCTGTATGCTGGTCACAACCCAATGAGAGCCTGGATCGCAAGTTGTAGGAGTGAGACATTACCGGGCGGGATGAGGCCGAAACCCCTGATGAGGATGGAGTAAAATGGACAGTAGGAGAGGAGGGTGCAATGATGGTCGGGGGGAAGGAAATAGCACACGTGACCAGAGGTGCAAATATATCTAAAGGTGCATAAATGGAAAGTGATAATGAAGATGAAAGTGAAATCAAAGGAGAGGAAGTAGATGTACCCGATATCCATGCCATCTCTGCAGCTGTTGTAGCTCTAGCTCGGGTCAAAGGGGGCGAGGGCGGCCTGTTGGCTTCTTCCACCTGCTTCAAGGATTTAAACAAGTTGAGATTCTTTGGAACCGAAGTACTAATGCACGAAGCCGACACCGGAGCTCGGGATGCCGACACAGGAGCTTTTCCTTTTAGAGACGTTGGTGAGCCAAGGGAGTCAACAGATTTCGCGAGCATAGGGCAATCCTTGAATACATGCCCTACCTTATGACACCTTCTACAGTGGAACAGAACACCCTCATAATCCAAGATCTGTATCCTGGTTTAATGCCTCCATTTCAGGGTAATCTTCTCTTCCGAGCCCTCGCTTGTGTCCAAGTGAACCAGTATTCTTGCCAGCACCCAATTTTTTGTCTGAAATAGGTCTTATCATATTCCAAATACGTCCCAAGGGCATTCTTGATCCTAATAAACACTGCTTCAGAACAGAATTGTAATGGAAGACCTGGTAATCGTACCCAGATAGGTCCTCCAATTTATTCCCGTTTCGGATCGAATAGTGGTGACCAGCGCTTGAGGAGGACCGATGCCATCTCTATGTGCCAGTATTTGGCAAGGATCATTTCAGTGTATTCAACTTTAACCAGCCCCGAGCCAGGCTCTGTACCTCTGGGAGCTCCTGAAGAATTCCCCCCATATCTCTTTTACCCAATTTGTGAGCCTGGTTGTTGAGTAAGCCCTTCCTCATACATGTCCAACCAGTACTCTATTGGCCTTGTCCACGCCCTCGCCCATTGGAATATCTTCACTGAATGTGATGGTAAGGTCTTTTGCGGACGTCTTCACGCACTTAACCTTTCGCTTCCCTGTTCTCGGTGCCGATGGGTGTTTTTTCAATGGATCTAATCCCAAATCCTTCAGGGGAGCCGATGATTTAGATTTTATGGCCGGAAAGTTGAACTATCCCAATGGGAGGGAATTAGGGTTTGCAGAAATTGAATGGGGTGATCTCCAAGGAGGCACCAGGTTATGAATGGGGAGCAGATTGAAATATGGAGAGGGAGGTGTAATAGTAGTGAGGAGATCAAGCATACCAGGGGAGAGCGAGGGGTAGTCGAGACCCGAGGTTTCTAGGGAGAGAGACCGTATGCACAATGATGCGGCAAAGGATCCTGGGAGCGCAACAATCGGCGAAGTGTTGGGGTGAGGAGGAGCAGATATGTCGATACTAGGGTTAGGGCTACGACTGCCAAAGATGGTTTTCCCTTCGAATGGATCCTGGGAATAATCAAGGGCCTCCTCTTCAATATCCATCGCTTCCATTAACGGAAGCCGCCACCAAAACCTCCAGGAAGGTAGTTGACCGAGCACAAAAAACAGATTTCGACCGGTCGATGGTGGTAGGGTAACAGCTATCGCATATACCCGAATAACTGCAATTAGTTTATGTTCTGTCTCTGTGCAGGTGCAGGGATTCACGCTCGCCACGTGCCTGCCTACGGCCACATCAGAGCCCAAAACCCAATCGAGACTCCTAGAGCTCCTCATTACTATAGGTATGTTAAATAAATAGCATCAAAATTATTATAGCCAAATAGAGAAATTAGGGGTTAATAGAGTAAATTATTATATAATTTCTATAAATTAAAATAGTAATTAAGAATTTTAAAGATGGGAAAAAAAGATAGGAGAGAACTTAAATTAATAAATATAACTTAAGAAACAAGAATATGGTAAACTTAAATTAGTAATTATAAATAAAGAAATAATAATATGAGGGGGGGGGAATAGGGGAGGAGATTGGGGGTGTGGAATCACAAAGAGAGGGCCGAAACCCAACTCCTACCTAATTTTCAATCATCATCCCTATTTAGATTTACGACATGCCTCTCAATCTCAATCGCTTCCCTAGGTTTCCTATGGTGGAAATGATCAACCCTCGCAATAACTGTAGAATCCTCAATGCAGACATGGTGCTTGGATTTCTCTGCATGTTCAGCTAGAGCCAATGAGCAAGACCGATTGTGCCTGATGTCAGCCGCATGCTCAAGAATCCTATGGTTAATGTATTGACCTGTTTCTCCAATATATGGAATGCCACAAGAACATGGAATAAGGTAAATACCTTTCATGTCCTTAGGGTCAACCAGATCTTTAACCGAACCAAGAGAAATTCTGATGGTATTGAGAGGTTTAAATGAAGAGGAAACATTATTCCTTTTAAGGATATGGGCAATCTTATCCGTGGTTCCTTGGATAAACGAGAGATGAACCTTGGAGATAGGATCAACACGAGAAGATTTAACTCTTAACACCTTGCTGGCCCTCTGAAAGACCTTGAAGCCTTGAGTTCTGTTGTACCCATTATTTTTAAAAACTTCAAGAAGATGAGACTTCTCCTACTATAGGTACTTAGCACTTGTGTCGTAAGGGTGTTGAGAACACAAAATTTATGAGCAAGAAAATGATGGGAACTAGCATGAAGGTATTGTTCCATGTGGTTTTTCATCCAAAAAACTTGGTGAGAAATGGAACCATCATTCATTCTAGAGAGGAGAATGTCAAGGAATGGAAGGAAACCATCCACCTCAACTCCCATCGTGAACTTGATGGAGTCATATTAGGAATTAAGGTGGCTCATCAACATATCTAACTGCTCACAACCATGGGGAAGATGACGCAAGTGTCATCGACAAACCTCTTCCATTTCTTCAGGCGATATTGAACTGAGGATAGGGCCTTGGATTCAAAATATTCCATAAAAAGGTTAGCAACGATAGGGGAAAGGGGGGAACCCATTGCAATACCGTAGGTTTGCTTGTAGAACTTGAAGAGGCTCATCATTGGGTAAATATATGGACCTTAATACACCTCCAAGCTTACTAAAGTCAACTCTTATCATAATTCCTTACTTGTTTTAATTATATTTTGCCTAATGATACAAGTAAAAGTAAGATGTTATGTCTAATGGTCTAATGTGCATCGATTGTAGGTTTTTGGGAGTAATTTATGGCAATTATGGCTAATTAAGGTGCACGAACTCGAATGAGACAATAAGGAGATATTATAGGAGATGGATCTTCCTCATTAAATCCTCACTCATTCGAATATTCTTCAATTAAATCACACTAGCTCGAAGTTGCAGGTAGCCGAGTAATGAAGATCATTGGTAGCTGCCAGTTCATCTTGTGATTGGGAGCCAAGCCTCCCTAGATTTAAGGAAGTTGTTGACGTTAGAGTCAGTATTTTCATACTGCCATCAATGATCAAAACTCCTCTTTTATAGCATATTAGTATCCCATTTGAAATTTTTATCATTCCACCTAGGTCATCATGTAAAAATTGACTCACTGATGGTAGCCCAAAATAAAAAATCACGATCCCCTCTCACAAATCAAAATTTGCTGGCCCACCTTCTTGTGTCTTATTGAGCATACATCAACTATAAAACCTCATTTCATCATGTTTTATGTCACTCAAGTCCACTTGGAGTTCAGTCATTCAAAGTCTCGTTAGGTCACTTAGGTTTCATTTTCCAAGGTCCAATAAAACATCATATCACTGCATAAGGCCAAAAAAGTATGAGAGAAAAGAAAATAATATCCCTTTTTCAGTCAAATAAGGGTTTACAAGCATGTAACCATGGTTGCTGAAGTTCCAAATTTAATTTTAAGCAAAAATTTCATTCCAGTTTGCAATTTTATGTCAAAAGGGAGATGTAATAAATTTTATTTTATTTATGTAATTTTATGTTTATCATATGTAATAAGTCACTATTTTAGTTGTTTACTCAACATCCATTGTCAATATCATCCAAACAAAAATCAAAGTGAAGATTGCCAAAGTTTTAGCATCATCCACCCACAAAAGAAAAAGTCAGAAATCAAATTAGCAAAGAGGTCAAAAAGGGGTCAAATGAAACATTAGAAAGTGGGTTTGAAAAGAAAAATATCAAACTCACTCACCTATAAAACACTTCTTGTTTTCAAACTTACCTCCATTTGCCTCCTAGCACTCATTGAACAAATCCCAAGAGATATTTTTCACACTTCTGGACAAAATCAAGAGAAACAGAGCAGGTGTTCCATGTTTCCTTCTGGTGCTGTGCGTTTGGCTTGCACTACGCATTTCCTTAAGGTGTTGCGCGTTCCCTTAAGGCACTGCGCATTTGGATGAGGCACTGCGCACTCTGCACTAGTGCTACGTGTTTGTCCAGCAATGCTCCAACTACCTCCTTAGCTCCTACAAAGCATTCTCAACCTTAAAAAAAGTAAATAGAAGTTGAAGCATGTGCTTTTCCTCCTCCTCAAGTTAATTCCTAAGTGCTTGATAGGTTTATTAAATATTTGGTGTTTAATCCTATATCTAAACCCTAGATTTCCCCCACCACTACCCTTCTACTCTCATAACCCTTTATACATTTCCCTTCACCCTCCTTTCCTATCCTTAAATCTTTATATCCCATATACTCCCTAAACCTTTATCCTCAAAACCTTAAGTCCTAGTTGATACCACACTACCTAGGCTCCCAAACCCCTCTATTTCAGACGATTTCCCCCATCCCCAAACTGTCATACCACTACCCTATATCCCTCTTCAAATACGTATACCCCTACACCCATCATCTTCTTGTTTACCCTTCCCCATTTACTATTCCCTAAAAACTACATTCCCCCTACCTTACACCTCCCTAGGGTTTGATACTAAACAACATGGCAAAGGAGGAATATAGGCCACATAGTGAGGAAGAGGAAATAGATAGAGAATAAGACAGGGAACAGAGGAGGCCACACAAAGGAGGACAGATACATAGGTTTGAACCCACATATCTCAGGGAACTCCTAGTATGATTGTGACATCCTTCAAATGGCTAGGCTGTTATGATTTTTATGAACAAGTGTAGGCAGTCCAACATCATCGTGAGTTGACTAGGCTCTTCATTACTCAACTTCAAGAAAACCAAGTCACTCTAGCAGGTATAAATTTCACTTTTTATACTGCCAATATATCAGCTGCCATCGAGACTCAAGATGTTGGGGAAAAGTGGTTTAAACAGGGTGATTTGGAGAGACATTATTATGAGCCATACATGAAACCAAGATACAAAAATGAAAGAAGGGGCTATTTTCCTTTTTCACACCTCCTTGACAGATATGCCCCAATGATGAAGATTATTATGAAGTATTTCTCATGTGAAGGTAGATTCTCTAGGATTTGTTCTTTTCATATCCAGGTTTTAATGCATTTCACTAGGGTAAAAATGCTCAATATACCCTACTATATTTTCAGGAGTGTTGAGAAGATGGCATACATTTCCCAAAAGAGAGAGTACAAAGATCAAATGAAGAGCCTATTTCATCATTCCCTCATCAAAATCATAGTCCTTTACCATCCCAAGGAACTCAATATTGCATGGAGCACTTTCATAGCTAATCCCATATTCACTCATGCACCCACTCAAAATGTCCAAAGCATCCCTTCTTCATCTCATCCATCCACCTCCCTTCCTCCATCTCAACCGATACATCATTCATCTTCATCTAATGATTTAGCCACACCATCACCTCCATCATCACCATTTCATGAGCCTATTCATTCACCTAGTAGAGATGAAGGCAGAGAGCAAAAGCACATTGAGCATGGTGAGATCAAAAAACCTAAAGGGCTAGTTTGCATATCTTGACACATACCTTTCGGAGAGGGAATATGCAAGTGTTTTCCCCACATATTTTGGGAGGGGCCTTGCCTTCTACATCAGCAAAGCAGGTACATAAGGGTAAGGAAAAGGTGACACATGCAGAGATCCAACAGCAGGAGGAGGACCTCCATGAGACAGAGCAGGATTTTCACTTAGTTGACCTAAGTGAAAATGATGACAGTGAAAACACAACCATTGTCATTAAAGATAAGAATGAACTCATAGGAGATCTCCAGGTCAACTTGCAAAGGGCCAAATAAATTATTTCATACTATGAGCAAGAAAACAAAAAATTTGAGGTCAAACATGAGCTTATGGAGGTTCATCTCATCAAGGAAAAGAGAGAGGCTGAAAAGGCTAAGGCCTTACTTGATGAAGCATATGGAGAATATAGTGACCAGTTGGAAGAACAAGTGCCAAGAAGTGTCGAGTAGTAAAAAGGGTCTTTTTCACCTCTATTTACCCTACATTAATTTTCAATCCAGGAATGATTTGTTATTTCAAAGTGTACTCAGTTTGAGGAGGTCATTCATCAGAGTAATGCTAGTAGTATAGTGTTCTCAATACAAGAGTAAACAGATTCTTGAAATGAAATCTATTTGTGAAAAGAAACCTAGAATTCAAATCATGCATTTAGAAAGCTACAAAACTTTATCAGTCGAGGGTACAGTAACAGTAACTCTTCCCTCTGTAAACTGATGCAATTAAGAAGGCACTCAAAAGAAGGATCGTCAAACTCGGAACTAGACAGTATATGTCAATGTTCACTATAGTTTCAGACCTTCTGCACACCAAAGCATTGATGATCTTCAAATGGCAAGAAATGGAACAAAAACGATCTTTATGAATAAGATTGAACAACAACACCTTAATCTATGGAAATGAATGCAGCAAGAATTATAATCTGTATGAATTAAGTAACAGCTTCCGATTTGAACCACAAACAGAAATGGAACAACAGACTCTCAGAAATAAAGTACAAAGCAGCAATTGAAATCTGAATGTACAGCTACCCAAGTTAAACACGCAACACACTTAATCAGTAAAAGGAACAATAATCTGAGCTCGATACAGTACACATGAATCACAACTATAAAATAGCAACAATTGTAACGGAACAACAATTGTTTCGGAACGACAATTGTTTTAGAACAACAATGGTAACAGAACAACAATTCTGAATAAACAGCAGTCACGATTTAACAGTAAATCATACAGTAGTACCGATTTAAGAATATACAGCTCGATTAATTTGTAATCTGTAAGGAAAAACAATAATATATGATTTTTTAAAAGGAACAATAATGTGATGCAGAGTTAGAATGATAACATAGCATTCCTGTTGTAAGTAACAGTAATATTTAATCAAGTATAACAGAGCCGATATGTAAAATAGTAAAGCGCTTCAGATTGCTGAGCAGAGTAAAAGAAAGAAATCAAACCACACATGAATCAGAAATATGATACAAGAGCAAGTGATCCTCCAAGGTCGGGCCCTTAGCCTCCAGGGACTCACTGCTTCAGGCTACTCCAGAATCAATGATAGAACATCAACTAGGTTTTTATATTAAAATATGAAACAGAGTTACAGGAACTCGCTCTTCAAAGAGAGTTTATGATCAAAGTTTAATACCATAGGAAAATTTCATAAAAATAACAATAATTTTCTCTCTCCCCCAAGCTAATAGTGCTACCCCTTTTTATAACAGCCAAACGGTGATATCAACAATGCAGAGTATTGTTAAGATAGCAATCCCTTAGGATCAAAGGATCCTGATGGATTCGTCAAGCTATTAATTTGCAGTTATTTTCTTGTTCTTTTGCACCGATTGGAGATATCCTTTTCCTTTTTCCGGCTCTTACACTCCAATTTGGATCACCTTGTTTGAGCGCGGTTCCCTGCCAAAGGGACAACAGTTAACCTGGTCTCGTTCTTTCCTTTGGGATGATAGTCCTCCGTTTTCTCCTCTTTCTACATAGAAAAAGGGTAATTATTAGTTATTTCATATTACATATAAACCTTCTAGATTTTATCATATTTTTCTACCATATGCTTAACTCATGATGTGAAAAGTTTGTGAATTTTGAAGAAAATATAACAAGGTAAATGAAAATAACATGCCTTCTCCAGTGCCCAACACACCCCCCTGCTTACCCTTTTTCATGGCCTCATGAAAACATTGTAGTTGACATGCAAGGCGGTGAGGGAGTAGGCTGGAGATGGGATCTCATGAGGAAGTCTACAACCATGATGTCTAGCTAGGTGTTCAAAAAGATGCCCTGTCTGGCCCTCAGGAATTTCGTATAAGGCTTGGTATCCTGGTGCGGGATGCCAAATGACTGGACTCCAAAACCTATAATCTAACCAAGATGGCCCTGCCCTCAAAATAAGATCACCATAGAGGCCCAAGCGATCAGCAGCTAACTTAAAGTTATCATAATTAAACGGTTCCCTGTGTTGGATATTCGGATTAGAAGTCTGATATCGAAATTTAGCAGTGGCAATGGCAAGGTCTTTGATGGTAAAGAAGTATTATATCCCTTGTCGATTGATTGCTATATGAATGGGTCCTAATGCTTTAATCATACCCAAAGTAAGGTCTTTGATGGTAAAGAAGTATTCTATCCCTTGTCGATTGATTGCTATATGAATGGGTCCTAATGCTTCAATCATACCCAAAGTCCTCATGAGGTTCCTATGTTTATTCCATAACTGCAATAGATTTCTAGGCTCAGCTCTTACCCATAAATCTAATCCATTTTCTTGTCTTTGGAAGGAATTATAGGCTTTAAGCCATTTTATTTGATTAACTCCAAACGAAATAAATGCCTACAGTTGAATATCCCCCACGAAAGGGCCGGGGTTCTGCTTTGTTTCTTGATCTAACACAAGTTTGTGCAAATAGAACTCGCATAATAATCTCTGAACCTTTACCCCATAGTGCTTACAACAATTTATGAAATCATCAATTGTGTTAATTTGTATAGGGGCTCCTGCTTTGACAACCTTAATTTTTAATTGCAAATATCTTTCCATTAAAAATAAGGCATAATTCTTAGCAGGCGCTCTACATGCTAGGATGTCAGTGTACAAAGAGCATAAGGTATCCATTTGTTTGATAACTACATCTAGCCTATGAGTTACCTTTGCAAATCTTTCTTCTTCCTTTCACCATCCTTCAAAAGCCTGACTTTCGGATAAATTGACATTCCTTAGTTGTTGTTGTAATTCTTCATACTTCTCTCGCAGGACAGTTTGTTCTGTAAGTTTTTCTACTGCTTGATGAGCTTGCATCAAACCTTCTCGTAGGGATACTTTCCTCAGGTCACTATCCCACATAGTAGTTGTAGGCAGGAGGTTCACTTGAATCTTCTTATTGCGTCGTTCCGTAATTATGGTTCAATTTTCTTCAGAGGACTGTGACTCTGTCTGACTTTCTTTATCACATGCCGTTATGTCATCTGTTTGAATTTCGACATGAGTAACAGCCGAATGTTGTTCCTTTTGATTTTGAACGGCAGGTTGGACCTGAGTCCTTTTAACTTTCTTTCTAAGGGTTTTCGCTGGAGTGGTTGCATGCCTTACCACCGAGGTCCTTTTTGCTCTCTTCCCCATCTTCAGAATCCTGATTTGTTGTCGAAGTCGCACAATTACATTAAGCAGTCTTTGTTGTTCCTTTCGTAATCTTTTGATTTCCTCCATTTGATTGGAAGGAACAACCGTTCACGCACTCGGGCCTGGAATTTCTTCCTGACCAATTTCTTGATTTTTCTCTTGGGGTGCTTCCTCATTATTCTGCTGATCGGGTTGTTTGGGGTAGAAACCCTAGCTTGCTCTGCAATTTCCTGGGTAACTTCTTCTTCTCCCCTCTCTTCCTCATCAAATTCTTCAGGTGTATTCTGACTTGGAACAAATTGTTCCTCTTCTTCATCTTCATCATTTTTCTCTCAAGATGCACTTTCATCATGGTTGGAATGATTCTCTTCTTCTTCTTCCTCGTCGCATAACTCTTCGGTTGCACTTTTATCGTGAACAGAGTGCTCCTACAGCTCTTCTTCAGTGTGGAGGTTTAATGGGCTGAGAGGTTGAGTATATTATCCCATGTTAGCTAGAATCTAGACCAATTCATCCTCTCGCAGCGTATTATGCAACGGGCTTTCCTCACATTGCTCTGTTTCTTCTTCAGCTTGCCCAGATTGTTTAGTTTCTCCTTTTGTTTCTCCCTCATCGTTCAATTTTCTTTCGTTCTCTCCTCCTTCCAATTGTGGGGGTTGCTCATCCCCTGAATCAACTACTTCCACCGGTTGACTGGTGTTCCCTTGGGAATTTTCTAGCCTCCCTCTGATCCATGCCAATCTAATGGATTTCCTCCGTTTCAATGGTCTATTTGATGTATTTGCAGTATGCTTTCATTTGGGGGCTGGCAAAGCCAGCCCCCCATCTATTGTAAAAATTAGCTCTTCCTAGCTGCTCTGTTGTTGAGTAAGACTGTAGCTAACTATCAATCGTATCAACCCGTGATGACTTACTATCGATTCTACATGGCGGCATTTTTTCAGGCTTCGGGCAACATCATGTAGTAAAGAATTTAAAAATGCAGGCAAATTCACATTGCATTTCTGTTTTAATACAGCTAAAAGCTTAAGGTAGCGTGGTCTTACCACGTCTTTTCTACCTTCGCAAGTAATGTAATTCTGAATGATCTTTGCCAATTTTACCCACGGTTGTCCCAAAGCTGTTGGTAGAACTCCCTTCCCGCTTCGAGTTAGGTTCTATTCTTCATCTTGGAAGATTTTGATAGCGTCGCACAGTCTTATCTTTTTCAAAGTCCACACAGATCCAGTGGCTGGCAGTCCTAAATCTTCTGCAATTATATCGTCAGTGACTGCTATCTGTCTCCATCTTACTGTGGAGTGATATTCTTGCAGGTTCTGCAAAAATTCAATTGCCATGGTCTCGTTGGACTTTTGCAAGCGAATAAGATAAACTATCCATCCTGCCCTTGTTAGGATTTCTCGTGCGGCATCCAAGAATATCAACACCTGTGGTTCTCTACGAATTGATCTTCCTCCCATGCTTAGCAAACTGTAAAAAAATAGAGACGGCAATGGAACAACATGTTGTTCAAGCTGTTAGCAACCTTAGAGAAAACGACGGAACAACAAGCTTGTTTAGAGTTCAAATTACTTGCTAATTGTTGCAGAGCATAACACAGAAATAATTTTGAAACAGCAAGCCATGAAAATTGAAAAACAATATACCATTAAGCCTTGCTATTCTCGAGTAAAAGTTCTTCAAATGAAAAACTGACACGTATGCCAGTGAATTATGAGATCACCTGCTCCCCCTTGTAATGGGATAGGCCATCCTCAGCCACCAAATGAGGGATCGTCGTGCTGGACTGACATGATGCAGAGTCAGAAAGGAGCAGTGTATACCGAGATGTCATCTTTACAAGAACGAGCGGATTTCCAAAATGGAGGTGTATTATAGAATCGCTTAATAGATAAGAAAACACTATGATATGATGCGACATTTGGAGGATAGGACAGCTGACGTGCACAAAAAGTTCAGTGCAGTCACGATCAAATTTTTATGTCATGATTGATTGTAACAGATTTCATGTATTAGAGGTTCGAAAGAATTATATTCATAATGTTATTTGATTCATTAGAAAGGTAGATGATCCGGATTTAAACAGGAACGCAACAAATTACAGAGATAACCATATACACAATTATGCAACGGAAATAATACTTCATTTCATTAATGGAAAATACTGAAATATGCTTACAATCAGAAATGGAAATAAACTAGCT
>APFE031402024.1:114475-126159 GCA_000404065.3 Pinus taeda | reverse complement strand
TTGCATGTCCCCAACAAGGTCGGGATATAAGGAGTTAGGGCTTGAACTGGTTGAACCTTTGCAAGACCAGCCTCACAAATCCCGACGGCCTCCCATGGCGGACGACGAGAAGAAAGACAATGGTGGGGGTCCATGTGGACTTGGCAGGTGGCCACCAATATCCACCTGGATCAGTAGAAGAAGGGATTAATAAGTGCTATCGGTGTATAAAGAATGTGACCTCAATACCATCAAAAAAGCTCTGTTGCACACAGGTGTCCATAACCTTGATAGAGTTGTTTGTTTCACCCATGGAACCATGATCCTTTGTGTATGTTCAGGAAAGTACTGTGGAATGTCAAAATGGAGGCCATTATGCTGGCTTGGTAACCAGATAAATCATAATGCCATTCACTAGGAAGGAGTGAAAGGTGGCAGGCCAGCTCGTGATGAGACCTCCTGTTCCAAGGACTTTTTCTTTTTTTCTAATGTGCCTCTTGGATCATTTCCCTGGTGTGGTGGCCATAATGGAAATGCCACTTCACTTTCGTCCTTATGATCGTGGTAGGTTGGCTCCCAATGAGACCCCCTATCCTTCATTGACAAACCATGTTAGCAAATTATGTCAACATTTTACTTTTTTTCTTTTTATAAGGTATTTTTCCTTATTTATACACAAAGGGTGGTTCAACACTCCTTAAGAGTAGGGATGGTGGAAGAAGTCTTAACATCTCAATAGAAAAATATGCCCTTCATTCTTTTAATAATGATAAAAGAGGATTATGAAATTTTAGAAGGAACCATCATGATAAAAGATAACCAGCCATACCGGTATTAATAGAACAGTGACAACAAGATAATCAATAGTTGTGTCCTTTCCTCTTTTCTCTTTATCAATTCAGAGCAAATTCTTGTAAAGATAGTGACTTTTTATGTAATTTGTTGATTTCAGCATCTTCTAGTTCTCATATTTATTGCATAAGTGTATAGCTGTGTTTCAGAAGTGATTTGAATGATAAAACACATGAAAAGAAAAAGAAAAAGATAAAAGAAGTGCTATATGCAAAGAATGTTGTGTTTTTCGAAAAAGAACAGCGAAAACACTAATGCTATTCCTCCACAAAAAGGAATAGCAGAAAACACAAGTGTTGTTCCTCCGCAAAAAGGAACAGCAGAAAAGAAAAATGCGTCGTGCAGAACAAAAATGTTGTTCCTTCAGGAAAAGGAACAACTGAAACAAGAATGCTTCTCCTTCAGAAAAAAGGAACAGCAGAAACAAGAATGCTTCTCCTTCGGAAAAAGGAACAACAAAAACGAAAATGTGTCGTTCCTTTGGAAAAAGGAACAACAGAAAAGAAAATGTGCCATTCCTTTGGAAAAAGGAACAACAAAAGTAGAAATGTGTCATTCCTTCAGCAAAAAGGAACAACAAAAGTGAAAATGTGTCGTTCCTTCGGAAAAAGGAACAACAAAACACGAAAATGTTGTTCCTTCGGAAAAAGGAACAATAGTAGGTGAAAAATGTTGTTCCCTTTGGAAAAGGAATAGCAGAGCACAAAAACGTTGTTCATTTGGAAAAAGGAACAACAGAAGACGAAAAATGTTGTTCCTTTTGGAAAAGGAACAACAAAACACAAAAATGTTGTTCCTTCAGAAAAAGGAATAGCAGAAGACGAAAAATGTTGTTCCTTCTGGAAAAGGAACAACAGAACACGAAAATGTTGTTCCTTTTGGAAAAGGAATGACATAACACAAAAATTTTGTTCCTTTTGGAAAAAGGAACAACAAAAGACGAAAAATGTTGTTCCTTTTGGAAAAGGAACAGCAGAACACAAAGAATGTTGTTCCTTTCATAACACAAAAATGTCGTTCCTTCGGAAAAAGGAACAACAGAAGATGAAAAACGTTGTTCCTTTTGGAAAAGAAATAGCAGAACACGAAGAATGTTGTTCCTTTGGGAAAGGGAACAGTAAAAAAAAATGCAAGTGTTGTTCCTTCCGAAGAGGAACAACGAAATGGTGGAAATGTTGTTCCTTCTAAAAGGAACAACAAAATGGTGAAAATGTTGTTCCTTTTGAAAGGAACAACAAAGTGTAGAAGTGTCGTTTCTTGAAAAAGGAACAACAGAATGGTGAGAATGTTGTTCCTTTCAAAAGAAACAGCAAAGTGAAAATGCTATACAAGTGAAAAATATATACAAAACAAAAAAAATTATGTACAGTGTAAGAGCAGTAGAAATACTTAATGATCCAACAGTGAGGAAGATTTCTCTTCCTCAACCAGAATCTGCATGTCGGAGTCTTCGCGAAGTTGCTGGTAGAAGGATTCTCGAGTAAGCGGTTTGCGATATAATCGAACTCGGTGGTCGTTTGCTTTAAAGGTATGTCTGGATCCATCAATAGTGGTTAGAGTAATGGTGCCATTATCATGTACCTTCTGGATTTCATATGGTCCCAGCGAGCGAGTCTGAAGTTTCCCAAGAAAATCCTGGAACCTGGAGTCATATAGGAGCACCCA
The DNA here is from genome assembly GCA_000404065.3 of Pinus taeda. Classification (NCBI taxonomy): domain Eukaryota; kingdom Viridiplantae; phylum Streptophyta; class Pinopsida; order Pinales; family Pinaceae; genus Pinus; species Pinus taeda. The sequence goes on along the minus strand of APFE031402024.1, from coordinate 123,663 downwards.
TTCTCCTTTGCAGAAGAATTTCTTTTTAATGAGGGTGTTGTGCCATTTGGCTCGTTGCTGTTGAATTAACGCAGTATGTTGAAGGGAAGAGAGCTTGATTTCATCTAGCTCACTGATCTGTTGTAATCTATTAGTCTGGGCCTCGTCTAAATCTAGACCGACCTCTTGTGCTGTTTGTAATGTCTATATTTCAAATTTTATTAGAATGATGGGTTCATTTCCAAATACTAGCTGGTATGGTGAATAACCAGTAGTACTTCTCCATGTTGTTCATTATGCCCACAGTGCTTCTGGCAGTCTTGTAGCCCAATCGCGTCTGTGTGAAGCAATGGTTTTTGTCAGTATTGCTTCTATTATTTTGTTTGTGCTCTCTACTTGACCACTTGCCTGTGGGTGGTATGGAGTAGTAATTTTATGCTGAATATGATAATTTTTTAGTGTGGCAGCAATTTCATTACCAACAAATTGAGGTCCTCCATCCGTAATTATATCTGTTGGGAGGCCATATCGCACAAATATGTGGAACATGAATTGTATGACAGAATCTTCTGTAGCTCTTGACAATGCCTCTACTTCAACCCATTTGGTGACATATTCTATTTCTACCAGGATGTATGTTTTCTTATTTGACAACGGGTTAATTGGACCAACAAAATCGAGTGCCCATCGTTCAAATGGTTCAATAACTAGTTGTGGGTTTAGGGGCATTTCATCAGTCTGTCCAGGGCGTCCTACTCTCTGGCAGCTATCACAAGCTTGAACGAATTTCTTTGCATCTTTGAATATCGTGGGCCAATAATACCCTATTTGTAGCACTTTGTGACCAGTTCTCCAATCTGCGAAGTGTCCGCCACATGGTCCATCGTGACAAGCTTTCAAGATGTCAAAAATTTCATCTTCACGGATGCATCTCCTGATGTGCATATCTGCCCCTGTATGAAACAGGTATCCCCCAATCCAAGAAAATCGAGTACTTTGTTGGACAATCTTCTTTCGTTCATTGGGGGTCAGATGTTTCGATAATTTGCCTACTGCTAGATAATTTTCAACATTAGCATACCAAGGTGTTTTAATAGTAACAATGAACAGATGTTCATCTGGAAATTGATCTTCAACCACTACTGTATCCACTAGTTTTGGCATTCGTGAGAGAAAATCAACTACAAGATTTTATTTTCCATGTCAATCCTTTATTGTGATATCGAATTCCTGTAATAAAATCAGCCATCTGGTTACTCTACCATTTGTAATGGGTTTATTTGCTAGATATTTTATGGCAGAGTGATCTGTATATAAAATAACAGGATATCCAGTGATATAATGCCTAAATTTATTAACGGCATGTATTACAGCTAGAAATTCCTTTTCAGTCACAGTATAGTTCAATTCAGCAGGAGACAAATTTTTGCTAATATAATAAATTGCTTATGGTTTTTTATCTTCTTCCTGCCCAAGGACTGCTCCAATAACTGTGTCTGAAGCATCTGATGAAATTTGAAATGGCAGGTCCAAATTTGGTCCTTGGAGTACTAGGGCTATTAACACAAGCTTTTCATATTCTCAAAAGCGCGATCACATTTTTCTGTCCAGACAAAGTCAACATTCCCTGTCAGTGCATATAATGGTGAAACAATATGAGAAAAATGTTCTATAAATATTCTATAATAACCAGAGAATCCAAGAAAACTGCGTACCTCTGTTTGAGTGGTAGGAGTAGGTATTAACAAAATTATTTGAATTTTGGCCAAATCTACCTGTATTCCAGCTGTTGAAATATAATGGCCTAGAATAAGTCCTTCAATCATCAACATATAGCATTTTTCATGGCTCAGACAGAGCCTGGTGGCAATGCATCGTTGCCACACTTTTTCTAGTGTGTCCAATGCTGGGTCAAAATCATCTCCATATGGTGTAAAGTTATCCATATATACTTCGAGCACTTCATTTATTAAATCTGAAAAAATGCTAAGGATAGCCCTTTGAAATGTGGCAGGGGCATTGCATAGGCCAAAAGTTAAAACTCTATAGGCAAATGTTCCCCAAGGACAGGTAAAAGTAGTTTTGTCTTGGTCTTCAAGGGCAATCTGAATCTAATTGTATCCATTGAAGCCATCCAAGAAAGAAAAGAATTTTTTTCCTACTAACGTATCTAATACATGGTCAATGAATGGAAGGGGAAAGTGGTCTTTTTGTGTTGCTTTATTCAGTTCTCTATAATCTACACAAATCCTCCACTTTCCATTCTTCTTTGACACCGCCACAAGCGGAGAGACCCATTTGCTATTGGAGATTGGGTAAATAAAGTTCACATCTAAAGGTTTTTGAAGTTCAGCTTTTACAACGTCCTTTAGGTGAGGGTTAAGTCTCCTTTGTGGTTGGCGAACAGGTCTTGCATCCTTTTCTATGTCAATGTGGTGTGTACATAACTGGGGATCAATTCGTTTCATGTCAGGATAATCCCATGCAAATGCTTCTTTATGTTTTCTCAGCAGCTGAATTAGCTTGTGTTCTTGTTCTGGAATCAAATTGCCATTAATGTTTAAAGTTTTTCCCAGCTCAATTTCTACAATTTTGCTATTTGATACAGAGGTAGTAGGTATTGTTTGATTGTGGGTATCTTTGAGAGGATCCTCTTCTAATTCATTATCAAATGCTGCTTCTATCATCTAGCATTGTATGTGGGATCTAGATTTAGCATGGCTAAGAAATTTGTTAATGACATCATTCTCTGTTTGATCTTTGAAATCAAGGGCATCTTCTATGGTTAATGGAGATCTAATATTTTCGGTGAGGTATAATACAGGATGTTTGTTAGTTTTCATTATTGTGACACTTGGTTGGGCTGGAGGATACAGGGCTAGATTCTTGATATTAGCCCCTCTAGTTATGGTCATACTGCCTTGCCGGCAGCTAATATAAGCATCAACAGTTGCAAGCCAAGGTCTGCCTAAAATCAATGGATGTCCATAAAGTCGATTTTTGGGGTTTATTATCATAAAGTCGGCAGGATACTCCCAGGAATCAACAGATACCATGACATCATGTAGTGTGCCTTCTGGCCTAACCACAAATCGGTCAGCCAGTTCTAATAAAGTGGAGGTTGGTTCTAGTGATGTAATGCTCAGTTTTTGACAAGTGGTGGTTGTTAGGATATTAATTGCAACCCCTAAATCAACTAAGGAATTTGCAAAAGTTTGCCCATGGATTTGTACTGTTACTATCGGATTTCCTGGGTCTTGATATTTAATGGGTGTTTCTCTTCCTGATAATAGGTCGGATAAAGTGCCAACTACTTGGACTGTCAGGTTATTTGTTATTCTCATCCTTCGTTTTTTTATACATAGCTCCTTGATGGTCTTTGCATATAATGGGATGTCTTGGATGGCTTGGAGGAGTGGGATTTTTATGTACATATTTTTAAGTTCTCCCAGAACGTCAAAATCAGGATGTTGTGTAGGTCGAGATATAATTAATCGTTTTGGGAATGGAGGAGAAGATGTGATTACTTGATTATGAGTTTGTTGTCTGATCACATCTTATTCTTGCAATGGTTGTTCTATAGGTAAATGTTTTTCAACTTGAGCGGTTTTATCTCCCTCTGTTTCAATGATGCGCCCAGATCTCAATTGAAGGTCATTACACTCCCTTAGATCGGTTCTTATGTCTGGTGTTTCAATTATTTGAATAGATTGGACCAGTATGTTATTGGGATTAGGGTTGGGTTGGGATGGGAGTTGTGGTCTTAAATTAGACTGGGGGTTTTGTTGTAATGTTGGCAGTGTAGGTTGAGGGAGTGGAATGGTTCCTACTGGCTGGTTCATCGGTCTTTGCCAATTTGTTTTCCAGGCTTGATTTTGTGAAGTAGGAGGGGACCATTGTGGTGGATATATATTATTTTGCCAATATGGTGGGGTATAGGGAAAATTTGGCCAACTGGGTTGACTTGCTGGATTTGGCCATGGTGATGATGAAGGAAATGGTTGTTGTGACCAATTTGAGAATGGAGATTGATTTCGCCAGATAGTACTATATTGCTGAGCATGATATTGTGGAGGCTGAAAAGAAGAAGCTGGATTGGAGAACATACATGATTGTCGCGGCTTCCATTGACGGCGCCGATTAAGTAGGTACATTGATTCTGGCTCTTCCTCCGCTTTCTTGTATACTGCTTTCAATCCAGGAAGTGAGGAACAGCTTTCTGTAGAATGAGCTTTTGTACAAATGGTGCAAACTTGAACCACATCTAATGGACATTCTTTGTGGCTGTGTCTCTTTCTGCACCTAGGACAAAAGATTGCCAAATTTTGTTCTGCCTCTATTTGCTTATGCTTGGCCTACATAATATCGAGTTGCGTTCTCAGAGTCCCTAATATGTCAGTTTTAAAATTTTCTAATAAATTTCCAATTTTTGCACGAGTTACTCCCTCTGCAGAAATTTTGTTATACCGATCATGTTCTACTGGTTTTAGCCTTGTGCTGCCTCTTGAACTCCTGATACATAAATTAATAATGTCAGCAAAATTTTCCTGGTAAATATCTCCTTTTCCCGTAATGTTTAGTGTTTCAATCCATTGTTCCTTCATTCCTCTAATTAATGTAGTTTTCAATACATTATCAGGTAAGGGTAATGATGCATAAGGAGATCTTTGAAGATTATACTCAAAACGCTCGACATATTCTTCTAATGTTTCATTTGGTCTAGTCACCATCTAAAATATTTCATCTTTCAACTCTCTAGACCTAAAATAATCCTGATATATTTTTAGAAAAGACTCTTTCATTTGATCCTAGTTATTTATAACACCACCACCCAACCCCATAAACCATCATAAAGCAACTCCTTTTAATGTAGAGGGAAATAATTTTAGTTTCTGGGGGTCGGTGGTATAGTCATAACCTCTACACAACACATCAAATTCAAATAAGAATGCATCAGGGTCTTCTGATGTAAGGCCATGAAATGTAGGGATATGATGCAGAGGAATTGCTTTCATAGGAGCATTAGCTGCAATGTCCACAATGGGATATTGCAATGTAGAAGTTTGGGTGTTTGGCTGGTTCTCGGCCATTTGGTGAAATATGTGCCAATAATCTTCTCGGATGTCTAGGAAGGTATTCCTAGGCTGACGAGGGGGATTGGCTTTAATAGGAATGGCCTTAACAACACTTCCTTTATCTGGGATGATGATACTTCCTAATGTCTGGGCGGATTTTGGCTCTTGAGGTTCTTCAACCTCGTTATGGATGATTTTTGCAGCACTTCCCTTATCTGGGCTTCTTAATAGCAGAATTATCTCAAGAGGAGATCTTGGTTCTTCAGTTTCCCCTGTTTCTCCTCCCCCTTCACAGAGGTTGCTAAGGTTCCCTTCTTGCAATGATTTTGGACTAGAATTCTCAATTTCTTGAAAATCCTGCTCTTCGGTGTGACTATGCACCTCAGCAAAGGCTACAGATGGTGATCCTGTGGCCTGAAGGGAACTAATAGGTTGTCTAGAAGTGACTTTTCTAGGCCCTACTGAAGGCTGAGATTCTGCTTTCTTAAGGATTTCGTCTATAAAGGTTGATCGACCAAGGGTCACCAGCCCCTTAGCTTTTTCAGGCTTGGGTAGAGGTTTAGGATTCTTTTCTAGCTTTTTCTACTTAGTCATGCACACAAATCAATTACTAATTTCTACCCAAAGAAAATAGCAACAAATCCGCGGGAAAGCAGGCAGGGGGAGCAGGGCTATTACATGCTCTGTACGCAAGTTCTTACCTTCCGTTTTTAAAACCCAATTCTTTCCTAGCAGGTTCTTACACTACTCTAGAAAAGAGACAAATGGCTACACTCTTGCCCGGCAACGACACTAAAATGTCGAGCAGTTAAAGGGGTCTTTTTCACCTCTATTTACCCTACATTAATTGTCAATCCAGGAATGATTTGTTATTTCAAAGAGTGTACTCAGTTTGAGGCAGTCATTCATCAGGGTAATGCTAGTAGTATAGTGTTCTCAATACAAGAGTAAACGGATGCTTGAAATGAAATCTATTTGCGAAAAGAAACCTAGAATTCGAATCATGCGTTTAGAAAGCTACAAAAATTTATCAGTCGAGGGTATAGTAACAGTAACTCTTCCCTCTGCAAACTAATGCAATTAAGAAGGCACTCAAAATAAGGATCATCAAACTGGGAACTAGACAGTATATGTCAATGTTCACTACAGTGTCAGACCTTCTGCACACCAAAGCATTGATGATCTTCAAATGGCAAGAAATGGAACAACAACGATCTTTATGAATAAGATTGAACAAAAACACCTTAACCTATGGAAATGAATGCAACAAGAATTATAATCTACAGGAATTAAGTAACAGCTTCCGATTTGAACAGCAAATAGAAATGGAACAGTAGACTCTCAGAAATAAAGTATAAAGCATCAATTGAAATCTGAATGTACAGCTACCCAAGTTAAACACGCAACACACTTAATCAGTAAAAGGAACAATAATCTGATTTCGATATAGTACACATGAATCACAGCTATAAAATAGCAACAATTGTAACAGAACAACAATTGTTTCGGAACGACAATTGTTTCAGAACAACAATGGTAACAGAACAACAATTCTGAATAAACAACAGTCACAATTTAAGAGTAAATCATACAGTAGTACCGATTTAAGAATATAGAGCTCCGTTAATTTGTAATCTCTAAGGAACAAAAATGCTATATGATTTGTCAAAAGGAACAATAATGCGATGCAGAGTTAGAATGATAACATAACATTCCTGTTGTAAGTAACGGTATATTTAATCAAGTATAACAGACCTGATATGTAAAACAGTAAAGCGGTTCAGATTACTGAGCAGAGTAAAAGAAAGAAATCAAACCACACATGAATCAGAAATATTATACAGGAGCAAGTGATCCTCCAGGGCCAGGCCCTTAGCCTCTAGGGACTCACTGCTTCAGGCTACTCCAGAATCAATGATAGAACAACAACCAGGTTTTTATATTAAATATGAAATAGAGTTACAGGGACTCGCTCTTCAAAGAGATTCGATGATCAAAGTTCAAGTACCAAGGAAAATTTCATAAAAAATTAACAATAGTTTTCTCTCTCCCCCCAAGCTAATAGTGCTACCCCTTTTTATAACAACCAAATGACGATATCAACAATGCAGAGGATTGTTAAGATAGCGACCCCTCAGGATCAAAGGATCCTAAGGGATTCGTCAAGCTGTTAATTTGCAGTTATCTTCTTGTTCTTTTGCACCGATTGGAGATCTACTTTTCCTTTTTCCGGCTATTACACTTCAATTTCGATCACCTTGTTTGAGCGCGGTTCCCTGCCAAAGGGACAACTGTTAACTTGGTCTTGTTCTTTCCTTTGGGATGACAGTCCTTCATTTTCTCCTCTTTCTGCATAAAAAAAGGGTAATTATTAGTTATTTCATATTACATATAAACCTTCTAGATTTTATCATATTTTTCTACCATATGCTTAGATCATGATGTGAAAAGGTTGTGAATTTCGAAGAAAAGATAACACGGTAAATGGAAATAACGTACCTTCTCCAGTGTCCAACAAGAAGCAGGCTAAGGACTAGAGGCCTAAAGAGAACTTTGGAGCTAGAAAAGAAAAAAGAGTCTAAACTAGCTAATGAGCTCACCCTAAATGAGAAATTTTCCAAAATGGTAAATGAGAACTGGGAGCATTGTCTTGAGACCCATATTGAAGGCCTCTTAGACAAGGCCAAAAGAGACACTGACCTTCAAAGAAATACGACAAAGAACTATTGCCGAAGAAATCAAATAGCAAGGGCAAAGCTAAAAACTGCTAGGGCAAGAATTGAAGCCCTAACTCACCATGAGGAGAAAAATAAGCTTGACATACTTGATGAGGCCTCACTCCATGCCTAGTTGTTGTACAGGTAAATCCCCTCTGCGGACAGAGGTGATCCCACTAGCCTAAACGGGGTCTAGCAACAATCGAACAACGCTAACACGCAGGTTCCTAATTGCAAAGTAAAGGCCAATGATGAGAGCCTACCTCGAATCCAACGCTTATATTCGTAGAAGAGTCATCGCTTTCATTCTTTCACTTCAACTGGTCACAATCCTCACGATCCTCGTGAACAGACACCTGCACATGCAAAGAACAAGACAAATACAAGCATAAAATCCAAGAAATACAACTATGTATCAGTCAGAAAGGATACAACTCAAACATCATAATGAAGACACATGAGTGGAACCATAATGATAGTCATCTATTATTATTAATAAACAAAAGAGAATACAACCAAGTTCTGACGCCAAATCCTCCTTTGGCTGGGTGAATCAGCAACACATGCCTTGCAAAGCTTGTAGGGGATGGGAACAAGCCTCTCTCTCCTTGATCACTTGGACATGGATCTCCTCCTTAAGGATTTAGCCTCATAGGGATGAACAAGGCCTCTTGCAAGATGAGCTTAGCAATTCTCAGACTTTGGGAGCTTGAAAGGTAGAATTACTAACCAAGAATTACCAACTAGCTTGTCAAATGGGAAAGAACAAGCTTATATAGAGATGGGAGGAGTAGATAAGACCATCCACTTGATTCATGGGATTGTCCTTATCATTAGGAAGCTTCCATGAGATGTGGAGAACTACTTCCCTCCTTGGGAGATACGAAGCCCAACTGAACCAACTCAAACTGAAATTAGTTCATGGATAAGGTGGAAGGAACCTTCGGAAGTTTGATGGTTAAAAACTTTACCCAACTGGGTTGGCGCTAGTGCGACTCTGAGACAGAGCGCCAGCTGGCGGGCCCTCTTTGGAGGATTTACCCCATTGGCGCGAGTAATACACTGTGGAACAGCGCCAATGGAGAAAGGGCTACATTTTTGGGTATTTTGCAGAAGGTGTCTTCAGGGCATATAGAGTACATACTTTAAGGGATACAAAGCAGGTGTTTGCAAGTCATGTCACTTCTCACAGGTCCCGGAATAGGTCCTCCAATGTACAGGAGAAGGGCAACAGGGACGGTGACAAGATACTGTGTAACAGATGCCCCCTAAAGCATGAAGCCCGAGAGAAAGAGGGGTGAAGTGCTTTACAAGAACATGGTCAACTGAAAACACGGCTGCCGGAGAACCTGCACGAAGTACAACTGATATCTCAAATACATGATGTACATGGTATGGGCGCAGCCATCCATAACAG
>APFE031402024.1:60349-91401 GCA_000404065.3 Pinus taeda | reverse complement strand
GACGTCGGAGCACGTCTCTAGCCTAGACCTCTAGAATGTGAGCGTTATGTTCCAATGCGTTTTTAAGTTCATTCGATTTATTTTAAAGTTGATCTTGAGTTAAGTTTCGGTTTTCAGGTCCTACCGTATGTCATTTCTCAAAATCCCTAAATGCAATCTATATGCCAAAACATGTCATTCAATTCGATGAATGCTAACTACAAGAGAGTTAGAGAGATTTCATGTAAACGAAACGATCACAAACAACAAAAGAGTTTCCCTAATGCAGCTAATGCAAATCACTAAACTTTTCTTTAAGATCACTAATTCACTAATCAAAATGAAAAGTCTTAACTTTCATTAATCGTTCCAAAGAAAAAGAGATTTTCTTTTTCGATAATGGAAAAATGCACTAAAGAAGTTTTGAGAAATACTACTAACAAATTCTAACCAATACACACACATTTAGTTCCTTGAAACACAAATCAAACATCCAAAAAACCAAAAAGATCCCAAAGCGAACAATGAGCTGTGTGATCTGGGCTCAAAGTGAGACGGAGCGGAATTCAAGTGAAGACGAAGAAAATCACCTAAATAACACAACGAAATGATCCACGACTACCAAACAAGTGTAAGGGAGCAAGCAAGAGAGTCGACTAGACAACAAAAAGATCGAAACACCTTAGGAAGGCTCGATTCACAAGGCCACTAGATGCCCTAGGGCTAGAAATGCGAAATCAGTAGAAAAAAGCAAACACCCAAAGGGTAGCGATCAAAACCAGTCAAATCACACTCCAAACACCAAAGTAGTCTAGTAAAGGTACTCAGGACAAAACCAAAGCTCAAAAAATGAAGAACCAAGCAAACTTCAAAAGTTTACAAGCCTGGCGCGACTGTCAGGCTGCAACAAGTGCCTTTCAGGATTGGCGCGGGTTGTCAATGTGCAACTTGCGCCAACTGGCGCAACTGTCACGCTATAAACTAGCGCCAGTCGAGTTTGCTATGGAATAAAAACACAAGAGCCAAGGCTAAACCAACAATACCCAAGTACTCTCAAGGGGAAAAACAACACAGGTATCCAACACAGAAAGCAAAACAAGTGGGAGAAACCAAGGAAACAATCAAGGAACAAGGCTAGTCCCAAGTTGTTCAATTTGCAAACCAAATCGGAGATGGACTGAAGTAGCGTTGATCTACTTCACTAATGCAAAGCAATAGCGTTTCGAAGGCTATCTGGCCAGAATTCAGGCTCCGTCTAAAGCTTACAAATCAAACAACAAAACAAGATAAACAAACAAGGCAAAAGCCAACTCCCCAGCGGAGTCGCCAAATTGTTGTACAGGTAAATCCCCTCTGTGGACAGAGGCGATCCCACTAGCCTAAACGGGGTCTAGCAACAATCGAACAATGCTAACACACAGGTTCCTAATTGCAAAGTAAAGGCCAATGATGAGAGCTTACCTCGAATCCAACGCTTATATTCATAGAAGACTCATCGCTTTCGTTCTTTCGCTTCAGCTGGTCACAATCCTCACGATCCTCGTGAATAGACACTTGCACATGCAAAGAACAAGACAAATACAAGCATAAAATCCAAGAAATGCAATTATGTATCAGTCAGAAAGGATACAACTCAAACATCATAACAAAGACACATGAGTGGAACCATAATGATAGTCGTCTATTATTATTGATAAAACAAAAGAGAATACAACCAAGTTCTGACGTCAAATCCTCCTTTTGCTGGGTGAATCAGCAACACATGCCTTGCAAAGCTTGTAGGGGATGGGAACAAGCCTCTCCCTCCTTGATCACTTGGACATGGATCTCCTCCTTAATGATTTAGCCTCATAGGGATGAACAAGGCCTCTTACAAGATGAGCTTAGCAATTCTCAGACTTTGGGAGCTTGAAAAGTAGAATTACTAACCAAGAATTACCAACTAGCTTGTCAAATGGGAAAGAACAAGCTTATATAGAGATGGGAGGAGTAGATAAGGCCATCCACTTGATTCATGGGATTGTCCTTATCATTATGAAGCTTCCATGAGAGGTGTAGAACTACTTCCCTCCTTGGGAGATACGAAGCCCAACTGAACCAACTCAAACTAAAATTAGTTCATGGATAAGGTGGAAGGAACCTTCGGAAGTTTGATGGTTAAAACTTTATCCAACTGGGTTGGCGCCAGTGCGACTCTGAGACAAAGCGCCAGCTGGCGCGCCCTCTTTGGAGGATTTACCCCATTGGCGTGAGTAATACACTGTGGAACAACGCCAATTGAGAAAGGGCTACATTTTTGGGTATTTTGCAGAAGGTGTCTTCAGGGCCTATAGAGTACATACTTTAAGGGATACAAAGCAGGTGTTTGCAAGTCATGTCACTTCTCACAGGTCCCGGAATAGGTCCTCCAATGTACAGGAGAAGGGCAACAGGGACGGTGACAAAACACTGTGTAACACTAGCCACCTCAGACATCAACTTCTCAAACAAAATTTTAGGACCCTTGGCTCAATTTTTGTCATCTAGTATTTTTTGTCTTTTTAAGGCAATTTCTATATCAGCACTTTGGTCAAACGTGTTTTGAAGGAATGGCCACCACCATTGGATTCAGAAGGACCAAGAAAGTAAGGAAAACCATGTTTCTAGCCGTGGAAGGCAAAACTGGTGGGTGAAAAAGGGAAAAAACCACCTAAAAATCATGTTTCTGCCTCTTTTCTGGACCACGCGTTGCACATTTGAGTAGTCTTGGGAGATTGCAATTTTGGAGGCGAAAATCAAGCCCATGTTGAAAACTAAGGGCAATTTTGGAAACTAGACAGGATAATATTTCCAATGAGATATCCTAGGCTAGATTTGGACATCAAGAAGGTAGTCAAAAGTCAGCTTGAAGATGGTGTTGCACGTTTGACACTGGTGCTGTGCGTTTGGCAGTCAACCCAGATTTTCACGATTTCTCTCCAAATTGATTTTCACCTATGGGAAATTGATGTTTTACTTATGTAATTGATAAGGATGATGTAATTATTATGTTTTTTACCATTACCTAGGGTAAATACATTAGGTAAATGGTCTGCATGACTTGTAATGAATCAGTTTGCTTAAGTTAGGGATGAGTCACTTTGACCACCCTACACTCTAGCTATCAGTTCAGTTTTTGTTGCAGCTGCTCCTCTTCTCATGGATTTGACCCCTGAGGCTAGGATGAGTTAATTTGAGGCATATATTATGTATTTTCTTAGTCATTCTAGATGTTGGACTCTATTGGATGATGTATTAGTGTTTTAGACTTTGGCATGAAATATATTGGATGAGTTGTAGCTATTTTGGTGGGATTCCCGTGGCATGGTATTTTGAAATTATTTCTTCTTTAGTTTCATATGTATGAATGTTTTGTACCTTCCATGATCCATTTCACTTCAAGTATATTTGATTTTCAAGGTGTGATAAGAAGAATTCATCTTGTACGCTCTGTTTTGGGAAAATCATTATAGATTGTTTCATCTTTAGTTTAAAAAGAATTCATGATCTCATGCTCTTTTTATCACCTCACTAGTCTAAACCATCTCATCACTATACTACTAAGTGTTAAATTAACTTGCCTACCTTGCCCCATCAGATGTCTGCAATTCTGATTCCATTTTTTCCTGACCTAGTTCACCCTTTGTCCTAATTCACTCATCCAGTGACTACCCCAACCAAATCAAATCAAACAAACCCTGAGCTACTATATCTAGCCTAAAACCCTAATATATCCAGCCCTCCTAGCTTTTACCCTTTGGAGAGAGCCCTCTCGGCTTGGTAGAGCTAGCTACCAAGTCAAAAGGTTGGTCTGTGGTTACCTTAGCTGGACTCTTTCTCAGCCTTGGAGGTCCAAAGGAGTGATAACATACTCACGCCATTACCGGGGATGAAAGATTCATTTTCCCTGGGTGTACGATTAGTTTACATTGGAGTTTGGTCCTCCGGATAATGGGACTAAGATTCATAAAGGTTGATTCAGTAATTGCAGTGTCAAGATCATAGAGCTGGCCTCGAGGAGACAAACGAGACAAATTCTGCATCCTGATTTAGTTGAAGACAATCAGAGCTTGTTCAAAAAATGAAGAAGATTACAGATCACAAGTTCGATCAGAATTCATTCCATTGGTAAGCTCTCAATCATTACCAATTTTAAATTTCTCTATTGAAGACTTTCCTTTGAAAATAATCTTTGTTCAGCTCAAAGACTTAGGTCTTTTACCTCATATAGTTTGCGACCCTGTTAAGATACTGGCTCCGAAAAGATATACCAGGTCAAACCCTGACCCAAATCCTCCTTCTTCGGTTGATAATCCTGCAAGATTGTTAAGAAAGAGTAAAGTCCCTTTCCCCAAGATTGAAACAGCAAAATTGGAAAGGACCACTTCCTTGTTAGATCAAATATAGAGTATTGAGGATATACCTTTCGACATTAAATTTGAGTTATCCCTATTCCGTTCAAAGTCTGAGTCTTGTCTTATCGAAGAATTTTTTGAGCCCATAAAGTTTGAATCACACCTTCTGTTGATGCCTCTAAAATCGTAGCACGAACATTGGGGGATAACCACCTGGTTCAGACCTTAGTGTAGCTCCTTTGTGTAGGCAATGGGTTAGATGGTGTAGGTAAAAGCTGATGAAAAGGAGGTTGTACTCCTGCTAATAAGGTTAAACATTTAGATTATAGGACTTAATAGGCATATTTCATTATGAAGGGTAGGATTGGTTTTGGGGTTGGAAAGTGTTTCCATAAGGATTTCCCCTCCAATACTAGTTCCAAGGAGTGTTTTGAGATTGAGGATTAAACCAAGGAGGATAAGATGGCTGGAAGTTCCAAGGTTGGTTCTGACCATAGGTTTGGGTGCTAAGGTCTTGAAACATGTTTTGATTTGGGCTTCTCCAAGAGGGTTTCTTGGTTGTTGGTAAGGAATCATTTGTTTCAGCATTACCCTTATAGATAGATTTTAAACCAGGAAGAGATTGACACTTCTCGGTTGTGTGTTCTAAAGCACAAATCCCACAAACTTCAAGGACATTAATGGGACACTCTCTCTCAGCATGCTTGTTTCTACATTTAGGACAAAAGATTGCCATGGCAACCCTCTCATATTCTTGTTTCTTTTTAAGTTTTATTGTGTCAAGTTGATTACCAATAGTAATTAGGATATCCATTTTGAATTTTTCCAACAGATTTCCTAGTTCCACCCTAGTGACAACATTAGGTATAGATTTATGATTTCTTGACACATAATCTCGGGAGTTGTCTCAGAGCTTTTTGCCTACTTTAGCCTGACTTCGTGAATAGGTGCGACATAATTCAGCCACTTCAATAAAAGGCTTTTTATAAATATCCCCACCACTTAGAATATTTAAGGTTTCAACACATTCATCCCTTAGTCCCTTCAAAAGAATAGTCCTAACATTTTTCTCGTCTAGGTGTATCCCCCGGGATTTATGGAAATTATAAAATAAACACTCAAGATATTCTTCTGGAGTCTCTTCTTCTAATTGTTGCATTCTCACAATATCATTCACGTCTCTCCTTTTATATAAGTCTTGGTATTTTTTGAGAAATACGAACTTCATATCATCCCAGGCATAGATGGTGTGTTCACCTAGGCTCACAAACCACCGAAGGGTTGCGTCTTTTAGGTCGGCTGGGAATAGCTTGAGCTTATAAGCATCCTCATAATAGTTATAACTCCTACATAAAATAGCAAATTCGAATAAGAAGGCATCTGGGTCTTCGGAAGACTTACCATAAAAGAGCGGAAGAGATGCCATTAGTATATTTTTCATAGTGATATTCCCGGTTACATCTAGAATAGCAAACCCAAAAGTGGTTTCTTCTTCCTCTTCTTCCTCTAGTCCTCCCCTAGGTCCTTCATGGTTTCCTCTTAATAGGGTGTGATGCAGGCCTTCTCCTTCCCCCTCACGTTCCTCATTGTTCCGTCCTGGTATGTTACTGATCCAGGTGGATGTTGGTGGCCACCCACCTACCCCATTTGGACCCCCACAACTGTCTCTTTCAGCTTTTTCAGTTTCCTAAATTGTAGCACAGTTTACTATTTTTAGCAGTTTTTCGGGTCCTGAACTTCCGGAGCCGTTTTGAGGCCCTAAATGACGTTTTTTAGGAAATTTGCGGGCAACATGGGTCCATGAACCGATGTTTCCCTTCCCAAAGTGGTAGTGCTCAGATAGATCTTTCTAACAAGCTATTGTACGTGTCAAACAGAGATCGTATGCCAAAGTTACGACCCCGGGAAATTGATGTACCAATTTACCCAAAACGGGGCCCACAATTTGGTGTTTCATCTTCTAAGGGTCGGCTTTGGAATGTGAAGGGTTTTCCATTGTTTCTCAATAATAAATAGGCCTTCGAGCCTCATTGTAACACAAGTTCGGAATAGTTCAAAGACATGTAGCCACATATCTCTTCTCAGAGATAAGCTACCATAGTCCTAGCTGGTTTATTTCCAATTCTGGTTGTAAGCATATTTCGGTATTTTCCATTAATGAAATGAAGTGTTATTTCCGCTACATCTCTTTATTTATGGTTATCACATCTCTGTATTTATGGTTATCTTTGTAATCTATTGCGTTCCTGTTTAAATCCGGATCAGTGGTATCAGAGCGGTCTGCTTTTTCTTGGTTTTTCTTTGCATGTCCCCGACGAGGTCAGGATATAAGGAGTTAGGGCTTGAACTGGTCGAACCTTTGCAAGACCAGCCTCGAAAATCCCGACGGCCTCCCATGGCGGACGAGAAGAAAGATGAGGGGGCAGGAGATCCTATCAAAATCTTGCTCGAAGAAGCCCTCGAGCGACAAAGGAACGCGATGATGGATAGCTTTGCGCAAATCCTTCAACGGCTACCCAGAAGCGACGCATCGGCTTCCAGCAGCTACTCTGGAAACGCCATGCCCTTTAAGGTACAAGTTAATTTTGAAATCACCATATTCGAGGGTCATATAGACGCAGATGCCGTAGATAAATGGTTAAATCTGCTAGAGGGTTATTTTTCTATTCATGAATTTCCGAGTCGGGAAAAGATTGTTTTTGCTCTTCTCAAAGCAACCCCGCACGTCAAGGACTGGTGGGAAACATACTGCAAGCAAAAGGATGAAAGTACAGGCTCACTGTTTTCAGCCGCACCCACTTGGAATGACTTTCAGGATGCCATCAAGGAGCAATACTACCCTGTCAAAAGCTATGAGGACAAATACATCAAATGGACCACACTGCGGTAGGGACGAGACCAAGATGTGCCAGAGCTCACAAACATTTTTCATACCCTTCACACACAGTTGGGTATCAAAGATTCTGAGCTGCATCTGGTACTCAAATACCGCGGCTACCTGCACAAATACATCCAGGAAGAGATTGAGTTCTTGAACATCTCCTCACTCGGCACAGCATACTGATACACTTTCAAAATCGAGCAAAAGTTCAAACAAAAGAAGCGAGACTTTGGATCTGCAAATCCGAAGCCCAAAGGACAAAGCCAAGGCGGGGTGACCCAAGACAACCTGTCGAAGCTGCAAGAAAAGAACAACACCACGAAGCCAAAGACGGACACAGGAAAGTGGTGTGAGTTGCACAAGAGCCCCACTCACAACACAAGTGAGTGTCGGACCAAGCAGTCGCTGGTGTCCGAGTTGAAGGCTTCCGAATTAGATGCGTGTTCCGACCCTGAGCCAGAACCCAACAAGGGGAATGGCAAAGGGAAGCAGATCATTGATGCAGATCCCAGCGCCACTGTTGCCACCACCAAGATCGAGAAAAATGAGCCCGAAAATCTAGAGGAAGGGAAGCGTCTTTTCCACTCACCGCAGAAGCTTCCTCATCTTAGGGAGGAACTCAACGCAATGGGGACCATTGCTTCCTAAGGGGGAGGAATGATCCAGGTGGATGTTGGTGGCAACCCACCTACCCTATTTGGACCCCCACAACTGTCTCTTTCAGCTTTTTTAGTTTCCTCAATTGTAGCATAGTTTACTATTTTTAGCAGTTTTTCGGGTCCTGAACTTTCGGAACCGTTTTGAGGCCCTAAACGACGTTTTTTGGGAAATTTGGGGGCAACATAGGTCCATAGACTAATGTTGCTTTCCCTAAAGTGGTAGTGCTTGGATAGATCTTTCTAACAAGTTATTTTACGTGTCAAACGGAGATCGTATGCCAAAGTTACAACCCCGGGAAATTGATGTACCAATTTACCCAAACAGGGCCCACAATTTGGTGTTTCATCTTCTAGGGTTAGGTTTTGGGATGTGAAGGGTTTTTCCATTGTTTTCTCAATAATAAATAGGCCTTCGAGCCTCATTGTAACACAATTCAGAGGCATGCAACCGCCACATCTCTTCTCAGAGATAAGCTACCATCGACCTAGCTGATTTATTTCCATTTCTGTTTGTAAGCATATCTCAGTATTTTACAGTAATGAAATGAAGTATTATTTCCACTACATCTTTGTGTATATGGTTATCTTTGTATTTTGTTGTGTTCCTGTTTAAGTCCGGATCAGTTACGACATGGGCCTTCTCCTACTCCCATATGTTCTCCATTATTCTCTTCTCCTAGGTTGGCCATGTCTGCTATAGGTTCTTGGAGAGTAAAACCCATACCACTCAGGTTGATGAAGTTTTCGACTCGATTCCACATTTAGTCAGTCCCACTCTCCCTTTAGAGAGTGAAATTCATACCTCTTAGATTCTACTTGTTACTTTAGATTCTTCCACACAAGGGGGCATTTCACCCATTTCCATGGAACCCCCACCAAGTAGTGGGGTTATTTCCTTTAATTGGAGTAGACTGACAAAGCCTTGTCTCCCTTCTTTCGCCCTTTCCAAATCGTTGTGAAGGCTTATGATAAAAATGTGCATCACACAAACGTAGATGAAGGTGCTTCTATGTGTATTTTATCCTCAACTTAATGGCAATCTTTTGGTTCCCCTCACTTTGTGTCTGTTACACATAATATTTTTGCTTTTAACAGAACAATCAGCGAACCTTTATGGATCCTTCCTAAGTTACCCATTACTCTGGAAGGACAAATTGTCTGTATTGATCTTATGGTACTCCAAGTCCCCTTGGATTTCAATTTCTTGGGTGAGACTATTTCGATGTCGTGAAAGTTGGTGTGTCTACACTCTTTCAAGTGATGTATATCCCTCACAATGGTAACATTGTGACTATTGACCAGCTTTCCTTTGTTGGTCTTGCTTCGACTACCAACCATCTAACATCCCTGAATGTTCCTTATATGGAAGTGGTATCTACCCCACCACAGGATAACTATGTGGCAATTAGTCCCATTCATTCACTTACCGATAGAAATGGGCCTCTTACTGTATGCTCATGTTCTTTTGAATTAGATCTGGTAAGTGGCATGATGAACCCTTCAATGGAGACATTGGAGCTTGATATCCCTACCCTTATTGAGTACCTTGACATGTATTACTTCCAGAGAATTGTTTTTCCATATGATGAAGACCTCTTAGAAGCCATGGTCAAGGTGTGCCCCTTAGCATGTATTCCTTCAAGAGAATTGTTATCTTGGAATCTCTGACAAGGTTATATGAGCATAGTTCCTTTTCTTGTGTCAAGGTCATTAAAAAATGAAACAAAGTCTGAGCATAGTTATTTTAGTTTCAAGTTCACATAAGAATGAAACCAACCTATAGACCTGTGAGCATAGTTATTTTTCTTGTGTCAAGCTTGTTAAAAAATGAAACAAGGTGATATGAGCAGAGTTCTTTTCCTGCGTCAAGCTCGTTAAAAAATGAAAAAGCTTGCATGAGCATAGTTCTTTTCCTATGTCAAGTTCATTAAAAAAAGAAACAGATCCCCCTCTACTTCAGTCAAGTCGATCTCGTAAATGCCAAGTCGAGTCTTTCACTTGATCTCATAAATGAACCTTCATTCCATCTACCTATTAGTAACCAGTAGTCTACTTAGGTGAATGAAACCAAGCTTTGGGGGCATACGCCTACAATTGTGTTATTATGTTAGAGGCACAGTACTTATCTCAAGCACGGATTTTTCTCTATTTCAAGCTTGTGCAAAAATGAAACCTATCTCAAGCACAATTTTTCTCTATTTCAAGCTTGTATAAAAATGAAACCACTCTCAAGCATAATTTTCCTTTGTTTCAAGCTTGTCTAAAAATGAAACCACTCTTACTTTATCCTTATGATTGCCACTTTTTATCAATCGATTTCTACCAAATGAGCCTTGGTTTTTTCATTACTTCGTCACCATTTTCTTGGCCGATCATTCGCTTTTACTTGGTGTTTTTCCCTTTCCTAAGAAACTGTTGCGATGAGTGATCTTATTAGCCAACCTATTGATGTTTACATGTTTTGAGCAGTTCCATCGTGACCATAACTAGTTGCTACCCCTTATACCAATCGTTCCTTGATGAAGAGTTATCTTTAAGCTCTTTTTTGACTCTTGAAACATGAAAATATTGTTGTGTATACTTGTTTCTTTCGAACTCATATAAGTAAATGAAAGGACATCTACCTAGTATAAGTTTACCCCTTTTATGGACTTTTACCCACCATTTTGTGGGTGATATCCCTAAGAGAAAAAAAAATGAAATATGTTCCTCAGCCAGTCGCCCCTTATAGCCACCAACTAGCTCGTTGTGCCATTTCTCCACCACCTGATCCAACCATGTGGTCCCTCACCCATCTACCATGATCGTATGTTTGAAGGTGGGCCTCCTGAACCTAAAGGCATGCCTTGTCATCTAGTAATTTAGTATTGTAGTTTACTTATCATTGACACTTCTCAGCATGGATTAATGGGGGGATTTGGCAGAAAGAATGGGTTAGGTCTATGCTCTTGTCCCCTATACCCTTTTTAGATATTAACCTTGGATTCTAGTCCCTTGGGATCTCTTTTACTGACCCTTTCGAATTTAGGGATGGTACTTCATAGGAAACCCTGATTTTGGTTGCGTGGCCCCGCTCTCTCATCCACATATATTGCCCCCTTTCCACTCATTATAACTCCATTCGTCATTTCTCCCACCTAGGTCCACATTCCTCCACTGGGTCCATATAGGGTTAGCTCCCCCCTTCCCCTTGCCCACACTTTGGGTCAGCCCTGGAATGTTGCCCTGGAGGTTGATGCAGCTAAAAAGAAAATTAAAAGCATAATTGGCCATATTCAATAGGAAATGTACCACAAAATACAAAATATGGTCGGGACAAACACATTTAACACGTGGGAAAAATCCAATACATGAACTCTACCCCATCATCATGGCCATTACACTGGTTCCTACATGCCCTAGATGAGCCTCCTTTATCATTTAGGAACCCATAATTGTCCCAACCACTCGTGGGAAATGAACCGCCCTACCTTAAAGGGGGTATCCATTGTTATATTTCACACATCATGCTCTTGGCACTTGAGCCCTGAGCAATAAATTAAAGAAAAATCATAAAAGGAAAAATGCATATAAAGAAGGGTGGAAAAATCAAGGTTGAGGCACCTTATGTACCACAATTTCTCCCTCCTATGCATTATATACCCAAGTGTGGGCTTTCCTTTTACTAGCTACCCTTGTACCCCAACATGTGGCCTAGGGTTGCCCCCTTTCATTCCCTACTCCATTCATCTTTTTATCACATGCCACCACCTTTAAAGGATGTACCATGGAAATATTATCCCCTTTAGAAGTAGAAACCACCTAATGTGATACTTGGTTAACCACATTTGGAGCTTGGAGATATTAGCACATGCCAAAGCCCATTATGGAAGGGCATACCATTATGAAGTCCCCACATGTTGTCCATGGTTACTAAACTCTTTTACTCGATTTCCTTAATGACTTGTTATGCTGGAATGCTAGGGGACACATTGGATCTTATGCAAGATTGCATATGGTCTCCATCTTGGGTTTGGTCTCCCTATACAGGGTCCTAACCCTCCATAGGGCTACATTGGCACATGTAGGGTGTGCATTGAGAGCCATGGGCCTCCATGGAAATAGAAAACATTCCATGGATCACCAAAGATGTTCAAAGATTGCTGGAGATTCACCTATTGGATTAGGAAGATGCACCAGGTTCACCTTCACCTAGCCATCCCCACAGTTGTACCATGCACTTGGAAGATGACCTGGGACTTGTATACTAGTGTGGCATCACTTACAAAATTATTTGAGAACTTACAGATGGACTATAGGCATGTTCGACTCACTTGGAGACCCATGAGGTCACTTGTGTGCCCTCATAGCCATTGGGAGCACCACAGGTTTATTATGTGGAGAACAAGGGGCCAACCCCTTTTCTATTACTTTTGGAAGTCCAATCATCATTTTGGCACTTATGGATTTCATCAGGCCTCTTAGAGAGCCCAACAACATGCATTATTGATTTTTCAACCTCTTAGGAGGCTCAAATTAGGTAATTCGAACTCCTAATGAGTGTATAAATAGGAGAGACATGAATTCGTTTTGTATGATCACTTGGATTGGATCATTCTCTCTCTTGAGAATTCCACATTTCTTTCTTGGAGAATGAATTGGGGCATGGATGAATTTTGATGTTTGGATTGGACTTTCTTATCCTGGAACTTCTTTATTGGCAAATGTGTTGATGGTTGGATATGTTCTCTTACATGTAAGTACACACATTTAATTCTATTCTTGTTTTACTTTGTCATATGCATTGGAATGAGATTTTTGCTATACTAGGGCTAATTGTTTCATTACATAATTATTATTTCTATATAGTATCTCTCAATGTATGGGCCATGTGTGTTGAATTAAATCTCCTGGGGATAATTATACCATTGAATCTATCTTGATAAGTGATATATTTTTGTAAATCGAATTATAAATCTTTAAGGTCATTTCTTCTTTCCCTAAAAGCCAAGTGAAGTAATCCTTGAGGCCTCCTTGCCCGAGAAACGAAGTCCTTTCTCACCTTTCTCCTAGATTTCATTATCCCCAAGGAATTAGGCACTATTATACCAATATTAGGTCACTCAAAGAACCATGTTTCTTCACCTTTCCCTCTTCATTCTAGGTCTAGCCACGTTGGGCCACCTAGGGAATCACTTTCCCAACAAAGCATCCATAGAAAAAGTTTGATCTCTTAGCCTTTACTGCATTGGTGTGTCCTCAAGATCTCTTCTAAATTTGAAGAAATTATGACAACAAGATTCTGAGATATCCCAAGCCCTAGATTCGATATCAAACTTTGTCATGGCATTCCCCAGGCTAGTACCTCATACGATTAATTTGACACCTTTAAGTGGAAATTATTGTTTTGATCCTTTCCCCTTCTTTTTCTAGGTTAAGATTGTCATTGGTTTTTAAACTCCCTCCCCTTAACCTAGGCTAGGTCTACTTGGTCCCGTGTGGTCCCATACCGTTGAAAATCCAATTCTTCAAGAACCACTTGGGAAACGAAGTCCAATAAGGATTAGGGATTGGGAAACTCCTTTACAAGGCATATTTCTTTAATCTAGCCCTTAAATCCTCACCTCCTTCTCCTAGAAATCTATGTACCTTTTTGGAAGAGAAAGCAAGCTCCATCCTTAACCATCTTCTAGGAAAAGGATCATTAAGGTCACTTTACATCCATTTGTTGATTCATCCTTCATAAGTGACTTTCTATATACCATATCGCCTCCCATCAATGAAAGTCCATAAAAATTAGGGAGTCTTAGTTGAGGTGATAGTGGGCTAAGTCTCCATTGTTCTCCTTGATCTAGTCGTTGTCCCTTTAGGACTCCCTTTTAGGTCCCCTGCTAGTTTGAGTGGTAACTCAGACCAAGTAGACTAGTTTCAAAAAAGGTATACTTTAGTTGGTTGTAGCTAAAAGAGTTTTCTCCTACATTGTTTTACCGTTTTCTAGGCTTGAGAGGCTAAATTTACGAAAAAGGACATTTTGGAGTTTACTTAAGTTTTTCTCCTAACTACCTAAATATGAAAAATGTTGAGCTTTACTTTCTTTGAGCTCCTTAAAACTTTATGTTGAAACAATTGTATGAGTTTCCTTTTTGTGTATTTTCAAACTCTTTAAATATGAAAACGACATTGAGTTACCCGTTCGCTAGACTCGTAAAATGTAAATAGTGTAGGACTCATCAATCATGATGAGACTGAACGGCTCCTTCCTAGGGTTCGTTAAAACTACTCCATAGGAATCATCCAAAGGATGAGCTTATAGGACAAGCAAATGTTATCCTCCTCAATCTTGCGTAAAAATAAAGAGATACTTGCCAGTAATGGTGGGGGGAAATGGGAAAGAAACATTTATTCTTGTATTGTGAAAAGGTAGGAAGTCGCTCTTGAACATGGCACTATGTCACCTTTTTTGTCTCAGTTAGGAAATCCATTTTCCTCTCAGTTGATCATACCTCAATGAAAGTCTTCAATCTAAATTTTTGTCTTATTTTTTAGTCAAATGTTGCCAATTCGAAATTTTGTGTCACGATATGTTCAAGAGTAGTCTAACCTCAGTCAAAATTATCTTGAAAACCACAGCCTTCAATTACGTCGGCCATCTCTGAGTCAGTCCTAAATCACTCCAAATTGTTCTTCAAAACTTGACATGAGTTTCATGTTGTAGGCCCTCCTGCGACAAATCACTTCCTATCTACTTCAGCTCATTATCTCAGAAGTTGATCTAAAAACCTCCTTTAGTACCTTGGCTCCTGTTGTTGGGCACGGAATCCCCCCAAGGCATGTTTTTGGGCTCAAAGCCCAAGTTTTGACCAAATTTTGTTGTAAAGTTCCGCGAATTGCAAGCACGGGACGTGAAAGTATGATAGAGTCACAATGTTGTCTGCCCTAGTTTTGTAATGTAATGTCGGCTTGATAGACCTACCCATGGTCCGCGGACCATGGGATTGTATAAACAGAGCAGAGGCTCTAAGTATAAAAGGGGGAATAGAAACATAAGAGAGAATAGAAGATGAGAATTCTAAGTGTTTGAATCACAGTGTGAAGTGTGTCTTTGGGTCGTAGAGTAGGAGAAGGCTCTGCAGCTGAGTGCGCAGAGGCCTAGTAGTCTGCAGCTGAGTGCGCGGACCGCTACAGCTGAGTGCATAGGGCAAGTCGAGTCTGCAACCGTGCAAAGAATCAATAAAGAGAAGTTTGGTTATAATTTTGTGTATCTGTTCTTGGGTTAATGCATGATTGGTATAACTTACAGATATATTGTTTATTTACTACGTGCACCTGTATGAATGTTTTATGTTGTTAATTATAACTTAAAGCACTCAAGTAGGCAAATATAATTAACTAACATTGGAATATAACCAAGGTCTTGGGAAATAGTGCAAACTGCAGCACAGCCCCTAGATAGGGCTGCGCGAGGGCAGTGTATCAAGTCGTGAGGAAGGGGAAGGCATGCGAAAGCAACCTACGCGCAAGGAGAAACCGCGGACCAGTCGAACTCATCAGACATCTCCAGGGTGTGGAAACCTAGTTCTAGCACCCTCCCATACTACTTCAGGTGAGACCTTAGTCCGCGCTCCACGAACTGTTGCCGAAAGGGCCAATAGTACCGGGATTTGTTTGGCTAATTACCTCTGAACCTGGGTTAAGCCCCAACAAGCCAACAAATGGTTTCGTTGCGGGGACCGGGATCTGCATAAAGACGTATGATGTCGTACCACTGGAATCTGACAAAGAAAGGAATTAAGGAGTGGTTGGACAGAAAGATTAACGAGTTTTCGGCACAGGAAAACGGGAATCTACGATTATCAAAGGAAGAGTGGTTAGATTGCTACTTATATACGGAGATCCATGAAATTTTCTTTGCATCCTTCCCCACTGAGTTGTACGAGCAGATTACGAGGTTAGTAGATAGCCAAGGAAGGTGTAAACTCGACAAACCTATTGTGTGCACTCTAGAGTTAGTGCGCAGAGTGGAAGCATCGGAAGATAGGATCGCACGCGGTGTCAATCACTGGCTAGATCGAATCATTGGAGGATTCATCATCGAATTCGCGGTAGATACTTTAGTCAGCTATAGTGAGGCAGAACGACGCTTCCTCAAGGGACCACGAGGTAAGTACGTTAAATATTTGAACACCTGGATTAAAATGTTATTGTGTGAAAAGCGATTTAATGTGAATAGATTGATGTTTGGGGCTACACGGAGCGGGAGGATCTATGGAAACAAAGGTAGCACAGAACTAGAAACTAGCCCCTTGATTTCACCTCCGCGCGGAGGTGAAGAAGAACTCACGAAGCTTTCACCAAGAAGTGTGATCAATCTAATAAAGCAAAGAATTTTGCGCATACCACCCCCACCCACACCACCACTAGTTTCACCATCTTCACCCTCGACTTCGCCCATACCACCTCCCCCACCACCGTGAAGCAGTATGGCCAGTGCGATAAAGCTACCAATGTTCAAGGGAGTAGGGAATGAAGATTCGGACCAATTTTGGTTCATGGTAAAAGCGGTATGGGAAGCACAGGATGTCAGGAATGACAATATAAAGAAGGCAACATTGGTCAATGCTCTGCAGGATCACGTGCTGACCTGGTACATTAAGCATTCCAATGACAATCCAAATGCGGGAATAACAGATATCCAAGCTTCACTAAACAAGGAATTTAGTAGACCAAAATTGGAGGCACAGTCAATCATTGGATTCAAGGAAATCACAATGCTACCAAGTGAAACCCCCTGGGAGCTGGATCAAAGATTGAAGTGCACAATTCGGGAAGCGAACATGAAACTAACAGATGGGAAATATCACGAATGGTTTGTAGCATCATTAACACCTAATTTACGGAACGCGTTGTCGCAACAAAGGCTAACAACTCAGGCTAAAGCTTTGGAGGTCGCAATGAGATTGCACGAGACTCCAATACAAGATCCAAACTTGGGAGTCCAATAGATTCACGCGCAGTTGAAAAACTTGTGCCTTGATATGCAGAGTTTCTAGAAGTGCGCAAAGAGGTATGGTGCATAAAGTGCAAGGGCCAGGGGCATGACAAGGACCATTGCCCGGTGTTCATGAATCACCTCACGGGAGGAGGACCAATGACATTGAGACTAGAGTCACAAGTAGGGCCAAGTGTGGCACTTGCATTGTGGTGCGCGATTTGTCGGATAGGATGGAAGCATGCTACAGATAACTGCCATCTATTACAAAAGTATACACAGACTTCCTAGCAGTTGTTCTATTATTTTTGTAGATCTATGGGACATAACGAGTGCACCTGTAGAAGTTATGAACTGATGATGGATCAGACTCCTACCTACAGGGTTCAGGCTGAAACACGGGCCCTTGATCAAAACACAGGAATGGCGCGCACCGGATTTCATGGGTGTGAGCGAGGTTATGGAGGAATGGGACCAAGAAGAGGTCATGGCCAACTGATATGTTACAAATGTAGAGGGTCATGACATTATCCCCGTGACTGTATGAATCCAAAGCGACCATCATGCTTGTATTGTAAATTGTTCGATCATGAGACAGAGGACTGTCCAACACTAATAGCGAGGTTGTGCAATAAAGGAGCACTCCAACCTCCCCCAAATCAGAACCTGCAAATGATGAGGTCTGAGCCGCACGAGGAAGAACCTAATGTAAATATCATGCTCTGAAGCGGTATTACAACAGGGGATGACAAGGACACGTAGCCCGAAGAAAGTACCTGGGTTCGCAAGGCTCTGATGAAGGAACCTGAATTTGATTTGGAGCGCGCTAAAGAGACATTCATGGAAGCTAAGAGGAGCTTTGTGGATGCCTCCACTTCAGGAAGTAAGGACAGACTGGGACCGAAAATGGACCCATCAATGCTCACTAGATTCTTAGACACATGCATGAAGCTGTTACGTGACAACAAGGCTGTGAAGGGGCTATAAGAACTCATAACTAGATGTGCTGGGACTGCGCCATGAGAACCGTGCGTAGTCCAGAAGCTCGGGAAGCACATGACGCGAATAGGAAGGGAGTTGAGATTGACTGCGCAAATCGGGAAATATGAGAGGGATCAAGTGATTATGGATCTAGGATCAGACGTGAACGTCCTGCCAAGGCAAACATGGGAGCGCATGGGCAGACCTGTGCTACAATGGTCTCCTATCCAACTGCAAATGGCGAGCCAGCAAAAGATCCTACCTATGGGAAGATTGCAAGGAATTATAGTAGATATCGAAGGAACAAGCGCGCTAGCAGATTTCGAAGTGATAGAGATTGTTGATGATAGCAATCCCTATCCCACGTTACTGGGAATAGATTTGGCCACTGACGTGAATGGAGTGATAAACCTAAAGAAGCGCAATAAGTTTTTTGAGAAAAAGTCACTGCGTGTAGTGTTACCTTTAGACCCTGCAGAAGGATCGCGCTACACAGAACCAGTGCACTACAATGACAGCAATGACGATTTGGACTGCATCTACAAGATAACCGCGTGGGAGAAAGACTGGGTAAATCCCACTACGGATGGTTGAATATCGTGGCAACACAAAAGCTCCTGGACATCAGATTCTGATGAAGAAACAGAATGATGGCAGAACTGGTTACACGAAGTAACCACGCTCAATTGTAACATGATGATAAGGTCATTGTGTTGCATAGCAACGAAGACAAGGCACATGCCTACTTATGATGGGTTAAGTGAGGTGGAGGAGTTCCTGAACAAATTTGAAAAAGAAGTGTCGGAACAACATTGTTTTGATGCTCTAAAATGGGTACTGCACGCTACGCTCGTAAGGTGGTGGGGTATGCACCAACAGAATTTTGAGGACTAACATGAATGCAGAAGGATGATGCGCATACAATTTGGGAACCCTTAGATGTGGATAAAAGCGAAGTATGCCAAACAAAACAGCCTGCGCGCCCACTTTCCAAATGGATACAGGCATATGATGTGCAACCTACACGAAGGCACACCGTCTGCGTGGTAGGGAACACAATTGGTAAGCAAGAGTGGGCAAGACAATGGCACGAACAACCCCTCCATTTGGGACCAAGCGGTATGGTAAGACCAAGCGCGCAGAAGGTTATCAACGCGGAAGCCTTTGACAAAGTGGTCGTAATGCTGAATAGGGTCCACAATGTGAAATGGACTGACTGGGACCTGCATGTACCAACGGTTCTATGGGCATATAGGTCCACATGTAAGAACCTGACCGTGCAGGCACCACCAAGGTTGGAATATGAGACGAATGTTGTAAGCCCTCTAGTACTTGAAGAGCCTAAGCTAGCATTGGTAGGGATGACAATTCGCGGAACCTTGGAAGTAGAAATCTAACAGGGAAACCTTAGACTCCAAGAACTTGAAGAAGAAAGGGTACGGTTAAGGAAGAAAAGCACTCTGGTAAACGTGGAAGTCAAGAAGCTGGAGGACAAGATAAAGGAAGATTTTCTCGCCCAAAAAAATAAGATGGTAAGGCAGGGTGCGTATGATCATGCTGACAATTTTGAGCACTATCGTTGTGAATTGATCAGTTTGATCCCTTGGCTTGGACCGCATATTGCTAAGCATAGTGACTAGGGTATCGCATTGTAAATGGTGAAGTGTGCGATGCCGACTGTAACAATAAAAGGTGGGGATTCTCCAGGAACCATGATGGAGGACAGGATGGAAATTTACACGGGTGGTGCGGTCACCTGACTAGCCAAAAGAAATACAATCTTAATGCTACAAGCAGTTGAAAGGAAGCGTGGGACTCTAAACTACTCTACCTAGAAGCTGCACGAGGTTGGAGCTGCCTGCAGAAACAAAAAGTCACAAGGTCCACGACCTCACACGGGGGGCTGCACTGCCGCATGGGTTGGTCAAAAAGTGACCATTGAACTCACTATTCACGATGGGATGCTCCACCTGAGGCTAAATGGAGCTGGCAGTAGGCATTTAAGACGTGATTTATGGGTAATATTTGGGAAAATATGCTACCAAGAAAGCATTAATGAACCAGAATTAAGGGGAATGGTCGAATTCGAATTCAAAAAGCGCTATAAAATACAAATGGTTTCCCAACAAACAACACTTGGTCATTTGCAAATTGAGCGATTAAGCAGAGCCCTGAGTGTTGTGAGTCAAGCGTTGATTGAGCCCCTGAGTTCGTGAGTGCTAGATTTTCCGAACGAGTACAATGGCAACTGCTCAGGATGTTATGGACATAACAGAAATGACCGCCAAGGAAGCCGCGCAGGCCATGATTGTGGGGGATGTTCCAGAAGGCACCGGGATTGTGGCAGAAACCCCAAAATCACCACGCACGCCAAGACACAAGAAGGACAAAAAAGCAATGGTCCCCATACATGTGTCCCTGCGGAACCCGCTGCGCAACAAATTGTTAATGGAGGAGAAGGGGAAAGTCGTCACCATAAAGACGGATGAAGAAGAAGAAGATCTAGAGGATCTTATCATCATGGAGGAAGAGGATGAAGGCATGGAGGAAGACACTCAGCCTACGCACAATGCGAAAAAATTGCCCGCATATGTCCCCCCGCGAAAAGGGAAGGCAAAAGTGCCCAAGGACCTGGACAAGACCAAGAGCTCACTCTAAACCCCTCTCCTCCCAAATAATATTATGTTTGAAGGCATGCACTTGGGACGCATGCCAAGCCTGAAATTTGAAGATTGGGACCTCGTTGACCATGAGAAGTTCCCTCACCTTGAGACTATGAAACTTATGAAGCCCAAGCAGAACATTGCGACTGGAGTTACAGAGCTAGAGCCGCGGAAGTGGTTGCGAGGAGTGGAGAAGGATGGACTACTAAATTTGCTTTAGGTGCCACACTTCAACCGCACACCAATAACCATTTTCATCATCAAGTAGCGGCTCTGCCTCGTGCATGAAGGGTGTTTGTGGCTGGAGGAGCCCATCCCCATCACGACAGACTTGATTCACCGTGTCTCCCGGCTTCCATTCAAAGGAGAGGACCCTGCGGACATATTGAAAGGGAAGGGCAGTGACTTGGTGATCGCGGAGGTCATAAAGAAAAAATACAAACTGGAAAAGAAGAAAAAGGGCTACGCTATCTCTAGCGTCAAGGAGAAAGCAGTGCGCGTGGCGACCCAAATATTCACAGGAAATTTCATGCGCAAATGCCGCGCAGACGAAGTACCCGTGCCGGTGGTATCACTGGTTGAGCAGTGCGCAGAGGGGCCAGTTGAACTAGTCTGAATTTCTCTGCAAGGAGTTTTTATAAAATTGCCGAGAAGCCCAGGAACAAGGCAAAACATTCCACTATGCATGGCTTTTGCTGTCCATAGTAGTCGTAGCTGGGGAATTACCGAAGGACAGTCAATTCCCCATAATTGATAGGGATTTACCGGAGGCCGTGAAGTACGCTTCACTCTAGGCCACAAAGGATGCTAAGAGGATACACGACAGAAAAATATTATGGGTGTTCATGGAGATGAACCTCAAAATGGGGATCAACTGTAAGCCACGGTTGTCACCCATTGTTTACAATAGTCTGCAGAGTTTTGCAAAATTTAAAGCGAACATGCATAACATCTATATCAGGTCACGTAAGGACCTGACTAAACAATGGACAAAGCTACCCTTCGTAGCCACCAAAAACATCATTTTCAATGTATTGGAGGCATGGCCGCCGGAGTGGCGCGCCCCAGACATCGCAGAGATCGAGAAGTCAACGGTGCAAAAGAAGAAAGATGAGGCTAAGCTGCACATCGCACAGCTGTCCGAAAAGCGAAAGGAAGGAAGCCACGGCAACAGAGGTACGGGCGGTGCGGGACACGACACAGAAAGTCGTTGAGCAAGAAAAGGCCGCAGCAGCACAAGAGGCAGGCGAGGGCCACATGACACAGGGGCAGGAACCAGAGGGAGTAGAGACTGAATAAGGAGGTGCGGACCCACAAACCGCGTCGACCCAGCTAAAGCACCAACACCCAACAGAGCGAGTAGGGCCACGTAAGAAGGTCAAGGCATCAAAGTTTTCCATTGACTCGATCACCCTAACCAAGGGTGATCTGCATGACATTAGAAAAACTGTGCGCGATGTCACCTCTGAGGCTCTCCACGATTTCATACAGAAGAACCAAATTTTGTTGGGGGCCCTCAGAGCACAGTTGCAGGAATTTATAGGTGCGGCCCCCTAAGGTTGGTACCCTTTCAACCAACCTAGCAATCGAATCTATGGTAGCAGAGAAGATGTTGCGTGCACGGAAGATGAACACCATAGTGCTGCCCAAAGGGGCACTAGTGACATCAAATGAGGATGACAGGCCTTCGGTTACCACGCTGAAAGGTCTCGGTATTAATCTAGAAGCACTCCCGCGTGAGACCTTATATGTGTTGCAAGATGGGATAACTATAGAGCTGCAAGATAGGGAGAGTTGTGTGCTCCAAGTCCTCAGTGAGTAGAAAATAATTATGGAACAACTAGGCTTGCAGTGCGATGAATTGGTGTCGCAAAATCAACAGCTGGTACAAGTGATAGACCACGCTTTCCAAAGCATCCCGGAACTGGCCATCCCAGCAAACATACCAACGAAGGCACAAATCCACAAGTTAGCAGCAGGGGTTCGTGAGGCCAGAGAGGAAATGACAAAGGTTCAGCTAGAGCTAAATCTTCAGATCACCGAGCTGTAGTTAAAGGCACAGCCATCCACTCCCCTGGAAGTCAGAGAACAGTGTGCTAGTGCAATCACAGCGAGGATGGAGGAAACTGGAGGTGCAGTGCGAGACTGCACCAGTATGTTGGAAGAATCACTTGAGGTCCTCTCAAATCTGTAGGAGGACCCCAACATCCAACTCTTAGAGACAGAGGCGCGAGAACTCCAATAGCAGTATGATAGTGTTTGAGGAACTATGCAGACAGTGGTCCTCACTCAGAGGCTTGCACGGATGCAGCAGGCTAAAGCACTGAAGGAGCAAGTGGATGCGGCACGACATAAGGAAGCAGTCCTGAAGGCGCGCGTTCAGCCTTGGATCAATGAGGCCTTCACCATCACAGCAAAAATCGAAGGTAGGCTCGCACAAATGCAGGGGATGCACACATTGATGCAAAGAAGCACTCCTGACATAGAAGTCTCGGAACATCGTATGTAACAAATACAGTAAGTAGCAGCTCAGTGCGCTGATGACCTCTGCGCAGTTCGAGAACAGTTGGAGGGACTTCGTGCAAAGATCGTCGCACCGATAGAGTGATTCGAGGGCAAGTCATGATGTTTGTGTTGGGGGCATGTTGGGCATGGAATCCCCCCAAGGCATGTTTTGGGGCTCAAAGCCAAGTTTTGACCGAATTTTGTTGTAAAGCTCCGCGAATTGCGGACGTGGGGCATGAAAGTATGATAGAGCCACAGGGTTGTCCACCCTAGTTTTGTAATGTAATGTTGGCTGGATAGACATACCCATGGTCCCCGGACCATGGGATTGTATAAATAGAGCAAGGCTCTAAGTGCAAAAGCGGGAATAGAAACATAAGAGAGAATAGAAGATGAGAAGTCTAAGTGAATGAATCACAGTGTGAAGTGTGCCTTTGGGTTGTAGAGTAGGAGAAGGCTC
The DNA here is from genome assembly GCA_000404065.3 of Pinus taeda. Classification (NCBI taxonomy): domain Eukaryota; kingdom Viridiplantae; phylum Streptophyta; class Pinopsida; order Pinales; family Pinaceae; genus Pinus; species Pinus taeda. The sequence continues at coordinate 67,932 of APFE031402024.1, read as the reverse complement.
TGTAGATGAGTGCGCAGAGGCCTAGTAGTCTGCAGCAAAGTGCGCAGACCTCTGCAGCTGAGTGCACAAGGCGAGTCTGTAACCGTGGAAAGAATCAATAAAGAGAAGTTTGGTTATAATTATGTGTATCTGTTCTTGGGTTAATGCATGATTAGTATAACTTGAAGATATACTGTTTATTTACTACGTGCACCTATATGAATGTTTTATGTTGTTAAGTATAACTTAAAGCACTCAAGTAGGCAAAGATAATTAACTAGCATTGGAATATAAGCAAGGTCTTGGTCAATAGTGCAAATCAAGGCACATCCCCTGGATAGGGCTATGCGAGGGCAGTGTATCAGGTCACAAGGAACGGGAAGGCGTGCGAAAGCAACCTGCACACAAGGAGAAACTGCAGACCAGTTGAACTCATCAGACATCTCGAAGGTGCGGAAACTTGGTTCTAGCACCCTCCCATACTACTTCGGGTGAGACCTCAGTCCGTGCTCCACAGACGGTTGCCGAAAGGGCGAGTAGTACCAGGATTTTTTTTGCTAATTACCTCTGAACCTGGGTTAGGCCCCAACAAGCCAACACCTACATGCCTCAATGTTAGGTTTCTTACTTTCAAGGATAATTTCTCATAATTGACCTTCGATTAGATGATTTTATGAGTGTTCGACTTCAAGAGATTTATTCACACCTCGTAGATTGTGCTAGAGTACCTTAAGAACCATTATCATTATTGGTGGTTTCTCTCACACTTGTTAATGGTTCGCATCATTGACTGATAATTAGGTGGTTTCTACCATTTTCAACTTCAAGACATTCATTCGCATGGTTAGATTCGTACTATGGGTCAATAGAGATGAAGACCAAGACTCTGGATCTAGTTTCATCCATCCAGACTGCATGGAGTTTTAAATATTCATGATTTTAAATAGAAATCTATATTTGATGGTTGTGTCCATACTGTGTCTAATGCTGACATGGATATTTGTACAATTCCATACTTGTTCTTTAAGATACTTATACCCTGAGTATGGGAAAGCTTACCCCAGTCATGATTATATGAAGCTATTGTATTGTAATCCTTGATTGTTTGTTTTAGATCTTCAACCAATTGGTCTCTAATGCAAATGCATGATAAAGTGCTTCAATCCTCAAACACCTTTTCTGACTTTGCACTTTACACGGCAATCTATTACATGTCATTTTGTCACCATTATGAAAATTATCGCCAATCTGGATCTCTCGCTATCTGATGAAGTGTTCCAAATCAATCCCCTACAAAGTTGGAAGCAAAACAATCCTAAAGACAATAAGAATCCTAAATTATATTGCTTAAAAACCTATTTTCAAGCATTGTCGTACTTTTCCTAGTCACTACCTATACAAATATAGTTATTATCATTATGACATGTGAAATCCTGTGCTCTGTTCTCCATTAAAAGGTGTGACAACCTGTTACGCGGGTAAAAATAAAAATCAAATTCTAGAAGTTTTGTTGGGGGAATATTTATAAACTAAAGGTCCCTAAGACCCTATTATGTGGGCATCATACCTTGGTTCATGGATCAAACTCCCTCTCTTTATGGAACCCTAATCCCTTTATTCATGGATCCCATCCCTTGAGAATAGGATCTCAAACCTCTTCCTCTTCGCCTATAAATTCAACACAAAGTAGAGGAAAAGGGAGGACTTTGGAATGTAAACTTATGTTGTCAAATTGAGGTTGGAAGCTTCTCACTTAAGGGAGGATTGGAAACTATTGGAAGGTGGTTTTCAACATTAAGGCTAGGGTTGTATTTCTCATTTTCATTCATTTATAATACAAAAGAGTGTTTCTTTCTCACTATATTGTTCAATGGAGCGGATGTATTGTGTGTTTACTTCCATTTTTCCATTAATTATGATATTAGGAACTAGTCTTCTTGATCACTAGTGTGGGTTTTATTAAAGCATTTATTTATCATATGCATTAGATGCCTTGTTGTTATTGTGTTTGCAAGTCTGGGTTCTGAGTATTGAGAAACCATAGCGAGGATCTTCATCAGGCATTTCGTTTGAAATGTATGGATTTTATCTTCAAGTAATCTTGCCTATGATTCAATAGCAATGAACCTAGGGAAGTGTTTACTAGTTTGTTTGTTTGTTACTATATTCCGTCATTGAATCTACAGAGATCTTGTCTTGTCCACAAAATGAGATTTTGTCCACCTAACATCTTGATGTTGTTGCTTGTCTTTGTTTGATTCTTTACAACTCATGTTGCTACTAGATTCTTCTTCTGTAGGTCTTTTTGATCCTGTTGTGTTCTCTTTAATGAATTCCTTCTCTAAGTTATTCATAAGGACAATTTCATCTTGTAGCTTTTTACTCATTATATTATTTTCATCTATTTCAATTGTAGATGAGGCAATATCAAACTTTAATCTTTCACATTGTGCCTCTTTTTCCTTACTAAATATTCATCTTCTCTTATATTCTCCTTACCTCTTCAAGCTGTATCCTTAAGCTAATCATTTCTTCCTTGTATTCATGCTCTCTTTCATCACATATCTACACCAATTTCTTCAAATCTTTGTTTTCATTCCTCTATCTTTCTATTTCAATCAGGTCTAAATCAAGCTTGAATTTCTCTTCAGATAACCTTTTTCCAGGTTCATTCATACATATAAAGGTCTCATTTGACTAAACACTTTCCTTTTGATATGGCTTTTTCTTCTTCCTCTTACACTTCTCTTTTCAATATTGTTGATACTAGTATCTCCTTCATGCATGAGTTGTAATCTACCCCAAATTTCTTTTGCAGAAGTTAAATCTATTATTGTATCAAGATCCTTATTATGAAGATTGTTATACATAACACATTTTGTCTTATCATTCCATTGTTGTTCTTGCACAAAGGGAGAGTCTTTATAGTAACCATCACATATTAATTTCCATATACTAGGTCCATAAGATATCAATTCAGATTTTACCTCATCTCTCCATTCATGAAAGTTCGATGCACTTAGCACAAGTACATTTTGATAGTCCACGACTTCACCAGATCTACCTTCAAGTTGTTAGACTTACACAGAAGTAACCAACTCTGATATCAATTGGTGAAACTTGACTAAAATGAGAGGGGAGGTGAATCAATTTAGTACATCCATGGACATTAATTTGATTTTCTTTATACTCATTAATTCAACCATTAAATGAGCATATTGATACATAATAACCAACAGATTTAATATGCAAACAACAAGTAATAAATAAACCAAAAACATCACATTAGAGCATAAAGGTAACAATATGGACACCAGATATAAGTGGAAACCCATAAAGGTAGAAAACCAAGATTTTGTTATTATTGTGATGCAAAGGCAAGCTCTTACTCCCTTATTACAACTGATTTTCTGTAGACCCCAACCTACAAGAGGTTGCTACCTCGATTTTTCTGCAAGCTACAACATATAAGGAAGCTCGAAATCCCATAAGTTTTATGCAGGTTACAGCCCATAGGAGGCTCCTACCTAAACAGGTTCCAACCTATCATTTATCAATTTGAAACTTGCAAGGAGACTACAATCCCATGATACATAAGGAAAATAATGTGTTGGTTACCTTGTCTATAAATATGCATACCTCCATCTTTGTCTTTGTTTCTCCCCCTCCTCAAATCTGCTTCACATCAGCTCTTCTATGTGTCAGGTAATTAATTAAGAACATCTCAATCAGATCTCACACATTTTCTAACTCTCTAACCATATATCCTTGCAACCTCAAACATTTTTATAAGAAAACATTTATGGTTGTTGGTATTCCAAACATGAATACGAAGTGGAAAGACTTGTCTCTTAACATTTTATTCATTTGTTTCCCACCTTTTGAGATTTTGAATATTAAAATAAATAAATGCTTCACCAAATATTATTTCAGCCACCTATAATTATTAGATCAACAAACATAGCAACCATACCTTTTGCAACATACATTAGTAATATATCAACAACTATAACACATCACAACATTACAAGCACAACAACATTCTTCCTGCATTTTCCTTTGTCATTACCTTACATCTTTCCTTTGCCATTTCCTTACATCACAACAATCTCAACTCAACCATCATATACATTAGCAAGCCAACATCACCAGCTCATCAACATCTCCAAGATGTTGTTCCTTTGCCTTGTTGCTCTTGTTGCTACTCCTTTCCCTTTGTTTCTCATGTTGTTCCTTTGCCTTGCTGCTTTTCCTTTTCCTTTGTTGCCTGCTGCTTTTTTTCCATCAATGAAAATAATTCCATCAACATGATAGGCAAAGGTGCCTCAAGGTGTGGCAAAGGCCATTTATATTGGTCTCCAGGATGGATACAAATTTGATTGTATCTAGAGAAGTTGTCCATGAGGAAGAGGAATTCATGACCTACACATGTATCAATGACTTGGTCTATGAATGGTCTGGGGTAATTGTATTTGGAGAATGCTGCATTGAGATCTTGAAAATCAACATAGACACATATAGTACATTGTTTTTTATTAAGGAGAACAAGGTTAGAAACCCACGGGGTAAATAAAATTAGCTAAATATAGCTTCTTGACTTCGGCTTTAATGATTGATGCTTTTGTAGGGTGAATGGTTCATTGTTTTTGGAATATGAGTTTGACATTTGGTAAAATATCAATTAGATGCTCAACAATGGATGGGTCGAGTCCCAACATCTCTGGATACTTCCAAACAAATATGTCGTGAAATTCTTGAAAGAGTGCTTTGTAAGCGCTCACCTCTTTGGGGGAGGAATATGCTCTGAGGAGAATGTTTTCCATGTGGTGTAGCCCAATCTAACCCTCCTTAAAAAATTGGGATACCTCTTGTTACACAGTAAAATGTCACTGTCACCTTGTCAGTCCCCCTACTGTGTCATAAAATCAAATCCATCATGCTCATGCTCTCTGAAATGGCCAAAAACCCTCTTTGCCTAAGTTTATTGGATCATCGCGACTGTTATTAAAATAACCGCGCTGACTGGCGGATGATAGTGTAACTGGTGCGCTGCCAGCGCGGAAGCACACGAGTTTTTCGCGCTGGTCGAATTTCATAAACAGCGCGCCCTCCGCTTGTATTAGTTCGCGCTAACCAGACCTCTTCTGTAATTGAGATGCGATGCCAGCGCGCCAGCCCAGTTTTGCACCCGCACTGATCCTATTTAGGCGAGTTTGTTCTAACAGCCAGCCTTCCAGATGACTCCAGACTTGGTTGTTAGCTTTGTAAAGGTCGCCATCCTTTCTCTGGCATGTCTGTTCCCCTGGTCACCCAATTTTCTTGGGGGGAAAGCTCATCCTTTCACTATTCATGGAGACTCCTTCTCCTATATAAACCTCCACCATTGCCATGAGCAGCTAGTTTGGAACATATAGACTTTGACATAGAGGAATTCATAGTGCATTAGTGTTGCTCTTTGTAGGCATTTGGTGTGTTGTGTGTGAGGATTGCTTTAGAGCTTGAGGAAGGTTATGAGTTTGTTGCCTTGTGTGAGAGAGAGACCTCTTTGACTTGGGAGATCTACCTTCAAAGGTGAATGCTGATGAGACATGCTGGCTGGACCCTCTAGAGAAGGACTCAGCGTCAGAACTTTGGTTGTACCTTACTCTATTTCTGATTAATAAAAGATAGATGACTACTGTTATGGTTCCATTCTCATTTGTCTTATGAATGATTAATGTGAATTACATCCTTTCTGACTGATGTATAGTTGTTTTTAGTAAATTTTACGCTTGTGTTTGTCTTCTCTTTGCTTGTGCAGGTGTCCGCCCACGAGGATAGTGGAGGATTGTGATCGGCTGGAGTAAAGGAGCGAGAGAACCATCTCTTCATCAAACATAGCGCTGGAATCCAAGTAGGTGTTCTTCACCCATTTGTTAATTGCAACTAGGAACTTGCAGAGTAGCATTGATTGATTGTTGCTAGACCCCTTTTGGGCTAGTAGGGATCGCCTCTACCCGTAGAGGGGATTTACCTCTCCAACAATTTGGCGACTCCACTGGGGAGCTTGCTTGTCTCTTTGTGGTTCATCCTTGTTTTTGGATTTGATTATTGCTTTCTTGTCAAGGATTGGGGATCAGTTTGCTGTTGTTGGTTTCCCGGTTCATCCTAGGAACTGCTTTAATTGTCTTAAAAGCCTGTTACCTTGGTTTGGGGGTTTTTGGTTCGTTTTTGCTTGTTTTTTAGCCTCAGCGTGTTTTATTTCAGAACAGTTGCGTTGACATTGCACACCTGCTTCTTTGTTTTTCCTGTCATCGCGCTTATACATTTAACAGTCGCGCTGACCTTATTTTCGGGCCAGCGCCCTTTATCCGTGTCCTTCCGCGCTGACAGCGCAAAGTTGCTATAGGCGTTGTCTTGTCATCGCTTTGTTGCTGAGGAGTCACCCACGTTGATCCTGTAAAACTCTTTTTGGTCCAAATTGGCTTCCTAAACCTCTTGGTTTGGTTGTCCCCTACTCTTTCCACTTGGCTTATGACTTGTTTTATTTTGTCTAAGCTGTGACATGCTTGTTTGCGAAGCCTTGTTCCGCGAGGGTTCATTTGTTTCTTGTTTTTCGTTTTGCAAAACCTTCCTCTTCGCTTTCGCTGCTTGGTTTGTATCTCGCCACGTCTTTTTCAACTGCTTGAGTATGTGGGAGTCTTGTTTGACTGGTTTTGAGTCTCTCTTTTGAGAAATTCTTAATTTTATTTCTTTGATCATTACTTGAAGGTTTGTCTCAGTCTCTTCACAATTTTGCATCTTTTTGCTTTTGTTTTTGCAAAAAAAATTCCCCCTCATTCGCCGGGGGGGGGCTAAATTGGGTATGAGTGTTAATCACCTTTGAGTATTTTTATTTTTTCATCTTTGGAAATCTCGCCCAATTTTCTTGATTTGCACTTGATTGGTTCTTAGATTACATTAGAATCATCTTGCGTTTGAGAATTCTCTTGCATAGATCACACTTCCATAATTAGAATTCTCATTTGTGCATAGATTGCGTTTGCACACTTTTCAAGTAAATTGTGCATAAATTACAATTGCATAGATTACCTTTACCCTTTGGGTGTTTGCCTTCTTCTATCGATTTCACATTTCTAGCCCTAGGGCATCTAGTGGCCTTGTGTGTCGAGCCTTCCTTAGGTGTTTTGGTCTTTATTGCGCAGTCGACTCTCTAATTGCTCCCTTGCATTTGCTCGGTGATTGTTGAAAGTGTTTTGGTTGTGTTCCAAGCGATTGCCTTCCTCCTTTGAATTCCTTTTTGTCTTGTTGAGCTTAGATCACATAGCTCATTAACCTTAGTTTTTCTTTTGATTTGGAAAACTGCTTTGGTGTCTTGGGGACTTTGTTGTCTTTTCATCGAGTGATTTTATTTCTTTTGCTCATTGTAGCTGTCTCTCAAATTCATTTTAAAAGTGCTTTTGTGCCATTGAAAAGAAAAGCAAACTAGTGTCTTCTGCATTTGATAGTTGAAAGGAAAAGGACGTTTCGCTGTTTTGTGCTTTCAAAAGAAAAGTTTCATTTCCTTGCTGTTAGTTGCATTAGGTTGTGTGATTGCTTGAGTTCGTTTTGTTTGATTGAAAGAT